>JAHLJZ010000062.1:0-145483 GCA_025602915.1 Paraphysoderma sedebokerense
CCCTTCTAGAGTGAGCGTTTGAGTTGATTCGTCAATATTGGGTACTAGACATAATAGACTACCCCTGACTGCGTCTATATTTAGAGAATGCATGTGTTTATGACAGTGACTGGACAGCAGTTTATTCTTTGCTGGTATTTTCGAATATTACTCCTAGCCGTATGCATGCCATTTCTATTTGACAGTAAAAGAAAGTTCCTCGGACAACGCCGAAGGTTCTTGTACTATGCTCTAAGAGTAACTATGTTCGGCAATTTGATTGGTAAGTGGTGGGAATTTCTATTCCGTTCTGTCTGCCTGAAGCAATATGTTACCAGGTCGTTTTAGATTCACTTAATCGCTGTAAATTTTACGGATAACATGATAGATATGGAAGCAACATGTAGACGCATCAACATTTCATATCAGTATGAAGTAAATAATTTTTGTGCATTGATCAGTGTGTCCTACTACAAGAATATCTCAGGCGACAGAAGAGTTGTTACTGGAGTGCGCAAAAAATAAATTATCAGTCATGAGTATATATCTCAATACTCCAATGCTTAACTCAATGGAAAGCAGTTTAAGGGATTCCATCCTATTGGGCATAATGAGCGCTCAATTATTTATTGAAAACTGAAATAACCGTTGAAAAGACTAGGGACAAAAGTACAAGAACAGTAATAAACAAAACTTCAACTATATATAATCAAACCACAAAAAGAGTTAACGCGGGTATACCGTGAAGTCCATTAATTGGTGATTTATCTTGAGGTAGTGTTGGTGAATAGTACACCGATTTTGGGATATCTAATAATTTGTCGTTTGACGACGTTATGATTTACATCCTCTACTGCATCTTGAGTGGGGATCACCGAGCCGTCGGCTTCATCTGCGCCTTGGACCACTGATAATTTGATAGGCGAGGTCTTGCTGGACATTTGTTGAGACAAGATAAGAAGTAAGAGGAGGAATGCAGAAGCAATTTTCATTTTAAGCCTTGGTTTTCTATGATATTTGCGCGCTTGGTGTTCTCTGAAGGTATGTCTGTGATGATGACTTATTGCGTGAAGAGACCAGTATTTATATCTCGACTCCGGCAATTTTCAAGGAATGAAGTAAAATGAGTCATCTATGACAAGTACATAGATATCGGATAATAATTAGAAGATACGAGAGACCAGCGGCAACAATGGCCCAATCATGTATTCCGCGAGCTGGTCACGTCCCCTTCTAGAGTGAGCGTTTGAGTTGATTCGTCAATATTGGGTACTAGACATAATAGACTACCCCTGACTGCGTCTATATTTAGCAAATGCATGTGCTTATGATAGTGACTGGACAGCAGTATATTCTTTTTTGGTATTCTCGAGTGTTACTCCTAGCCGTATGCATGCCTTTTTTAATTGGTAGTGACAGAATGTTCCACCGACAACGTCGCTCCTTGTACCCCCTCAATGTCACTATGCTATTCAATAGTATGTAGAGGGTGTTTATATTCTCTGATTTTAGCTGCGCGCTGCTGCAAAATATTGTTATCCGGTTGGATGTGTTAAGTCGAAATTAAACTCTCAGAAACAACACAAAGGCATGTGATTACTGATTCTCATATTAATTGTCCTCATGTATCGTTCACCATTTTCTTATTGCCTTACAGAATATAAGTCATTACATTCTTCGTCATTCTCGAATATTAAACACATGCGTGATACTTCGCATCAATGTATAAAACTATTGGCCCCCAGCAACCGCTAACTAATCATAAATTGAAATAATGTCTGCAAAACGATGCATTGCAGTTCTCCAGTTGCAAATTTGAATAACTCTACACAAGGCCATTGTATTTCAATCAGAATCTGGAGTGTTGTTAATGATATAGCAGTATGGGATTTTATAACAAATTCTCGAACTCTCGAACTTTCCGAAGAGGAATCTGATAGTATAAGAAGATATATTTGGCTGAATAAAATTGAATGATGGGAAACTGACCGTTTAAGGGAGAAGATAGATCGTTCCAAACCTACCCAGCCATCCACGTGGAGAGCAAGAGAATGGAACTATCAAACTGTGGTTTTGGATTCCAGCTCATGACGGCATATCAGAATGGTTAGCATTAGGAATGACAAGTAGAAACGAATTTAATGTAAGGGAATTTATTCATAATCAAAATTCAGGTATACAAATATGAAGCAACATTCTGTGGTGTATCATATTTTCATATTCCGTGGTTTTAGAATTCTCTCTCAATCACCACTGATTCACCATTGAAACTTGATTTACAGAAATGTTAAGCACGACGTGGGCGATCGGTCCAGACGACAGCGACCTTTGGGTCTACGAGTGGTGCTGGTGTACGTGCAACCCTCATACGTTTGGTAAGAGAATGATTTTCATAATCCGAGTCGTTCCCAAGACTGATTTCAGCATTATCGGACTTGTCAGTGTCTTCAGCTCGGGGGTCTCCAACTGCGGCAGCCCTGTTAGAAATAATTTGGGCGAAGATGAGTGCCAAAAGGAAGAGTACGATAGCGAATTTCATTCTTGACTTTGATGTTTCTTGCCGATTCGAGCGTTTAGAAAGTTTCTTTTTTTGGCGAGAACGTACTTCCCTGTGAGAATGTTGTAAAATTGCAGGAGGTCTACCCGCTATTTATATGCCAATTCATAAAAAGGGAAAATTAAAGTGCTCGAAGTGATTTGGCCGGGTGAAAGTAAAATTAGAATCAGAAGTACCGGGTGATCAGGTCATCAAGGGTAGAGCACCCAATCATGTATTCTGCCAGCCGGATCTGTTTTCACTGTCTTCAGGTTACGACTTGACTGTGATTCGTGAATGTCAGGCTCTAGCCCCTTATGGTAATTATTTTTAGGAATAGTGCATTCCAGACTACATGAATTGCAGAATTGTGTCTTTTTTCGGCAATTCTCGACTTGGTCAGGTGCATCCGCAATCAATGCAGACATAGTAACGGGAAGGAGTCGAACGTTCTTGTAAAGCTTAGCAGTAAGGGATTTTTTCACAAACTCTCGAGAATCAAATCTTGTGGTTCAAGGAATCACACAGGGCAATTTCCTTTTAACGAGCAGTCAGCAAAAATATTAATTTATTTAGCTGTTGACATAACTCATGCGAATATCTTTGTCTGGCAAAAAATGGAATGACTTGGATGTGTGCCAAGAAAGCCAAAAGTAAAAGACTCAAAATTTGAATTGATCAAAATTCTTGCCTTCGTAAAAGGATCTCACATTATAAGAAAATAAATTTCGCTTAATCAAATTGAAGGATGGGAAACTGAACCTTTAAAGGAAAAGATAGAATCGTTCCAAACCTACCCAGCCATCCACGTGGAGAGCAAGAGAATGGAACTATCAAACTGTGGTTTTGGATTCCAGCTCATGACGGCATATCAGAATGGTTAGCATTAGGAATGACAAGTAGAAACGAATTTAATGTAAGGGAATTTATTCATAATCAAAATTCAGGTATACAAATATGAAGCAACATTCTGTGGTGTATCATATTTTCATATTCCGTGGTTTTAGAATTCTCTCTCAATCACCACTGATTCACCATTGAAACTTGATTTACAGAAATGTTAAGCACGACGTGGGCGATCGGTCCAAACGACAGCGACCTTTGGGTCTACGAGTGGTGCTGGTGTACGTGCAACCCTCATACGTTTGGTAAGAGAATGATTTTCATAATCCGAGTCGTTCCCAAGACTGATTTCAGCATTATCGGACTTGTCAGTGTCTTCAGCTCGGGGGTTTCCAACTGCGGCAGCCCTGTTAGAAATAATTTGGGCGAAGATGAGTGCCAAAAGGAAGAGTACGATAGCGAATTTCATTCTCGACTTTGATGTTTCTTGCCGATTCGAGCGTTTAGAAAGTTTCTTTTTTTGGCGAGAACGTACTTCCCTGTGAGAATGTTGCAAAATTGTAGGAGGTCTACCCGCTATTTATATCTCAATCCATGGAAAAGGAAAATGAAGTCCTCGATATGATTCGACCGTGTGATGAGTGAAAGTGGAAACAGATATACCGGATGATCAGGTCATGAAGGATAAGTATCCAATCATATATCCTGTCAGCAGCTTTGTCTTCACGTCTCCAGATTGCCGCCTGACTGTGACTCGTGAATGTGGGACTCTAACCCCGTATGGTTCATATTTTTAGCAATAGTGAATTCCAGAATGTATGAATCGCATATTTGTGTTCTTATTTCGGCAATTCTCGACGTCAGGTGCATCAGCAATCGATGAAGACATAGTGACGGGACGAGCCGAAAGTTCTTGTAAAGGGACTATTCGCCCATTTATGATGGTTTGTCTTGATATTCAGCAGGCTGGATATTTTTGCTTAGCTGTTACTTTCTGGACCATCGAATAAAGTAGAGATTCGTATGATAAACATCTAATGAACACATGAACGCATGAAAAATCGTTCGTACATAACCAAGCTGTACGATATATAATTTATAGTATTTCGTATGTCATTCTTCCATTTTCATAACATCTTCATTGACAAGTCAGTTAATCACTACATTATTCGTTGGCAATCCTTGAACTCCGACCTGTTTATTTTGTTCCCAACCAACCCGATATATGATTATTACTATTAACATTTAAATAACGTACCCAGAACTGATACATTCTTGTTCGTCGGCATGGTAGTCTTTCAACTCACCAAAAATAATCACGACAATCTGAAGTGTTATCACTTATAGAATAGGGTATTCATCAAAAAGAATTCAGGGAACAGTTGATATGTTACTTGTGGACAAATCAATGTCATAGCAGCCTCGTATAAGTACACAGGCACATCAGAGTTTCAAAAGGATACATAAGGTAATACTTTAACATCAGGCCAACAGAAACATCGTCGACGCACACATGAAACTACTCGATCGCGCTATTGTCAAGGTATCGTGATAGCATCTACTTAAGGAAACTGGCAAAGAGCGACACGCCAGGATTTCAAATTTCTTCTACAAATTATCCGTCTTAAGGACCTCTAAAGCTATACCACAGAGAAACCTTTATTTTAACCACAAATCCTACTGCAGATGTCAATTCTCAAAGCACTCAGTTTGACCATATTATTCCTTTCCTTCACGGTTGAAGCACAATTTGGTTTTGAATGTCCCCGAATATTAAACGCTACAGATGTGCCGCCGGATTATAACTTAAATACAACTTTCTATAAGAAATATCTTCCCGGTCCTGGAGCTATGAGAGGTCAGTAGTCAAAACTTGACAAAGTCACCAGAGACATCAACTTATTCGTTCAATATAGATATACCAATCCTGGCTTCCGATAAAGTGTCAGATGAAGCGTTGTATAGGGCTTGGTATGTTTTAGATCGAATGTGTAGTACCGTTGAGCCAGATGTTTGGAAAAATATTGCCAACGTCAAAATTAGAGTGGGAATTATGGGTAACGTAAAAAGCTTTTAAGAATTATTCGATTAGCAAAATTACGCTAAAAATTATAATAAGCTCGGACTGAACTCACCGTTGACATTCCGGAACACTCGGATTTGACTCCTGCTCAATTTTGGAATGAAAGAGCTCGTGGTCTCGGTGCCACGGATATACGTCCAGCAATAACGGCCGGAGAAGAGAATTTGTTGCTTCTTCCCCTCGGTGATGTACCAAACGATAGATACAATGGAGAGTGTATTTTGGTCCACGAATTCGCGCACACCATTCATCAATACGGTATGAATAGCATGTTTGACATGAACTTACAGCAAGTATTTGGAAGAAGTATGGCAAGAGGCCTCTGGGATCAAACGTATGCTACTACTAATCATATGGAGTATTGGGCAGAAGGTAATTTTGTCTATTTTAAGTTCAAACGCCAATGAACAGTCTTGGACATTTTGCTAAATATCGGTCTTTTCTTAGTTGTTCAGAGCTATTTTAACTGCAACCGTCAATCCTCACGGGGTGATATACCGGACGGAGTCCATGGAAACATTACAACAAGAGAAAGGCTCAGAAGTTATGATCCGGAAGCGTACACCCTAGTTGACACAGTATTTAAAGGTAATCCTTGGATATATCAGCTTCCTCAAACCGAAGTCCAGATCTGCAGAGTTGGCACCACATCATCTTCCAGATCTTCCACATCGACACCATCTTCCACATCGACCCAATCCTCTATTCCATCTGAGACTGCACCACCTCGAGATAATAGGCGAGGTGACCGTCCAGATATAAATAGCGCGCCAGGATATCTTAACATCGCAACTTTCCTTGCTCTCATTCCTTTGATTCTGGCGGTGCGATATTTTTAATTTGCGTTTGATTGTTTATCCGTATCCGACAATATGTTCTTGCCGATGACTAAGAAGCTCTTGATCTCGAAGGAAGACTTAATTGAACATATGTCGTTCAGATATCAGTAGCCCTATACATTCCTAAGTTGCCAATTAATTAAGTGTAACGAAAACAGAATAAAATGCTGATTATGTAGTTTCGTATATCATGCCCATGCCTATTAAAACATGAAGACTTGATCGTGACAGGTTTCATCACTTCATGTCCCGATAGATGGTAACAGAAAAATAACTGAATTGTATTAATGTCCACCTGCACACGAGAAATAGTAACAGCTTTTCAACCACGCAGATTATTTGGATGGTAATTTCGGTCGTTCTTCTCCTCTAGCTGGCATCGTGACTTTATCCGTAGGAAAGCCAACTTTATCAGAATTATTGATCATGATCATTAGGCATATTCATTCCTAGATTTTAAATATATTTTGCTGGATACTGTTCACTAATAGCTTATCGGCTATACCATGCAAATTCCCAAGTTACATCGACTAATTTTGTATATAGACCTCTTAATGCGTTTTTTGCTTCTTCTCGGGTTATCTGCTAATTTCTCCCATCTGTTAGCGTAACGGCAAATACTTATAATTTATTGTTCGCCATCGTGGCTTCACTACTTCGAACTAAAGAAACTTGTAAGTGAACAAGGTGTTGCCGGGACAACCAGTCACACGTCTCAAATTAAGGTATTGTTTCTGGATGTGAGCACTGTTGCAGAGACATAAGGGATCATAAATATAACGACAATGGGCAGAACATCGAAGGATAAAAGGTTAGTCTGATGTTGAAACTAAATTAGGAACTATTTTGACATGGTCACTCATCACCCCGTTCGAATCAATCTGATTGGGACTTTGATCTTCCAGAGACATATACTATCGGCTCGCGAAAGAGCAGGGATGGAGAGCTCGTTCTGCATTCAAATTACTACAGATTGATGAGGAGTACAATATATTTGAAGGTGAATAGCCATTCTCTTTGTTAATTTTAAAAAGCAGGTTCCGTGGGATGTTCGAGATGACATGACTTAATGTGAACCACTTTAGGTGCAAGATTTGAGTATTATCTATTTCTAACGAGTTAGACATATTTCACAAATAGGCGTAACGAAGGCAGTGGATTTGTGTGCAGCCCCTGGGAGTTGGTCGCAAGTATTATCAAAGAAATTGTCGTGCGTTTGACGCTCATTTTTCTGAATGCCGTAAAATGACTGTTAACAAGTTTGTATGTGAAGGCCGACGACGCCAGATTCACCGGCTCCAAAGATAGTTGCTGTCGATTTGCAGGCCATGGCCCCATTGCCAGGTGTCATTCAACTTCAAGGAGATATCACCAAGCAAAGCACTGCTAGTCAAATTATAAGTCATTTTGAAGGAGAATTAGCCGATTTGGTGGTGTGCGATGGAGCTCCTGATGGTATGATCTTGTGAGGTTGGGTATGAAATTATGCTGCATGCTAATTTTAACTTCTAGTGACGGGTCTCCACGATATGGATGAATATATTCAGGCGCAACTGCTGTTGGCCGCTTTAAATATTACCACACATGTGTTAAAACCTCATGGCACTTTCATAGCAAAAATCTTTCGGGGAAAAGATATCTCATTTCTGTATGCGCAAATGAAGATCTTTTTCAAAAATGTTGTTTGTTCGAAACCGAGGAGTTCCAGGAATTCAAGTATCGGTAGTTATTTCTCCAATTTCGTTTGTATGTCGAACAGATGGCTGAACCATCTTAATTTAGAGGCGTTCATCGTTTGTCAAGATTATTGTCCTCCGGAGGGCTACGTCCCTACCATGTCAAATCCGCTGCTTGATTTATCATACGGTATGATTAGCAAATTTTGTTTGGTCCGATGTTGGTGTGCGTAAATTTGCTCAACCTCATTTTGTTGTAGGCGACGACAACAACCTTACAGGACCTAATCGAGTAATCGTTCCATTTATCTCGTGTGGTGACTTATCAGGATTTGATAGTGATATGACCCATGAAGTGGAGGCCCCGAACGATGATACCAATAATCAAAGTGAAAAATATGTACCCTTAGATCCTCTTCAACCACCGATAGCACCCCCTTATAAAACGGCTATCGCAATGAAACGGAGTAATCAATTAAATGTCTTGCCAAAGTAAATAAAATTAGAGCCTGTGACGAAATATTCTGTTGCAACTTACATATACTGCTCGAGTGAACAGCTTCAAGAACAAAGGCAGTGAACAAAGACACTTTCAGGGGCTATTTTGCGTGATTTATTTGGGTTGCAGTGATGAATCGTAACACAGATTTCTACCCATTTTTATATAGTATCTTGCTGGAAACTGTTTTGATATAAACTTGCCTCTCATTTTATATCACGATGACATCAGCTACACATCCGGCCCTCGAAGAAATTTTCAGAATGCCATTTGGATCGGATGTTGGTTCTATTTATACCTTGCATAATTTACATAACCTGACGAGCAGTCCAATTTTTCATCCAAATGGTACAAGAATGAATCTTACGGCAATGCCATATGCGACTCATTGGACGCTTGCTCAAATGGGAGCAATCAATTCTACTAATCAACCAATTATTACGAGATGTATGCGATTTTCGTATATAACATGGCTTTACGACAATCCAGTATGCCCGCCTGTCCAAAATAACACCTTAATATCAAGTGAAGTGAGTTATATTGATCGGCCTCGAGTTTATAGTCACCACTATTTAATGCGAGTACCACTTGACATTCCGATTCCTACAGCAAACCTGACATTTGGCTTGCGTAATTCTACATTCGCCGGAGAATATACCTGGGATCCTAACAGAGATATACCACAAGAACAAGGGTGGTATTGGCTGACTCAAAATGCTTCCCATCCTGATCTATGTCCTTTCAATCTCACTTACTCCCCGACTGAACAACCGTACGCGCCACCGGATCCTAGAAAGCCAAACGGCCAACCATGCAAATTTCTATGGCCTTTAGCATTGTTCATGTTTTCATTCACTTTCTCTATAAATCCATTGGCGGTTACATCTACGCCGTTAATCAGAACTACAGCTCCTGGAGCGTACAGAAGCAACCCGTATCCGTCGCATCAAGTAGGATTATCCGCATTCAGTAGAGTTCCTGCACTCAAATTCAACGAGTTACAAAAAGCGATTCCATTTTCGTTTCACGCACAAGGAACTTCCTTTGCGCATTTATGGGTGCCTTTACCAGATACTAGGAACTACGGGGTTAGATTTCAGAATGTTCAGTTCGGTGGTTGTTTGGCCTTGGAAAAAGCTAGTCAGGTTGGTTTGGAAATGATACGCTGCAACAGTTCCGATTTAAGTCAAGTTTGGAGAGCACACCACTGGCTGAGAAGGAGTTGGCATACGTATTTGTACTCTGGTAATTTGACGCATTTGCCCAGTATATTTCCTTACTTTGGCGTCGGATAAATGGATAATACGATGCAGTTTATTGAAGTGTCTCTTCTCGGAATAAATATCAGTCATAATGTCTTCTCATAAATATATGCATATGAAAGATATTGCCAATAAATGGAATATAGATAAGGTGATCAAATTGGATGCATGTGCCATGGTGTATTTACAATAGGAGTGATCAAAATGAATCACTTGTCTTTTGGTTGGATAAGCTTAGTAACAAATCCATGGTTTCTTTGCTGCGAGTGCTGCATAAGCGGCTTTTTTCTGTTGACATAGCGCATTCTTTTCCTGGACGTATTCGGGGTCACAAGCGGGTGGTTCGGGATCTTTCAAACACGGTTTTCCTTTGATGACATTCAACTTGCCACATTGTGCGGCATTTTGTGCTTGAAAGTCCGCACTGAAGGTTGTCAATAAATCATGTATGTCAGGTTAGACGCCATTTATTATGTTTACTTGCCAGAAGGTTAGCACTTACCCGACAAAAATACGATAACAATTGGAATTTGTCTTGATCTGGATACTGCCTTTTTGGAACACCAGCATAGAATAGCTAGGGTTGACAGTTGGTGCAAGATTGGCGGGATACCCCAATTTTGTTGCACCTTTTACTTTCTTCCATATTGTGTACCATCTTGTGTCCTTGAGAAGAGGTTTAACTAATTCTTGCCTTGTGTATGCTTGTTTCTCTAAAGCGTTGTTTTCGTATGAAAATCCCTACAATCCGATTGTCAATGTCTGTTATGGGTATGTCGGAGCCACATCACATTTGAGATATTCGAACATACCGCCTTACAATATTGAAACATGTATTCAAGACCAAACTCGGCAAGATTCCAATTATCGGCGCGATACCTGGTATCATCGGATGACGCATTAGATTATGCCATCGAGCAGTTTAGTCCAAAACCAGGAGAAAGGAGGAATACAAACTGGCCAACATGCACAATTTCGTGTGCAAGTAAAACAACTTGAGATCCGAACGCAGATCCTAAAAGACTATTTGGAAGTGGGGAAGGTGGGTTGCCCGTTCGAGGATTTTTCACATAGATGTTTCGGTTCATCGTAGTAGCAGCAGCGCCACCAAATCCAGGTGGAAAGGTTGCAGAGTAAAATATCTATCAAATGCAATGCTTGACATCAGATATTGGTAGTCCCTATAAATCATTAAGGAGAATGAACTACGGACATTTAGATTAACCGAGGTCACCAAACTCCCGTGCAACGGATACAAAAACCACTTTTGATCAGTGGTTAAGGACCTGGATCCATCGTTTGCAGCGGAGAACCATCCAGCGGCTGTAAGAAACGCGGGAAGTGCAAGACCAGCGAACGCTCCTACACATAAGATGTTAGTAGAGGAGCTTAAAATCATGCCTCTTTTGAGTGAGCCGAAGAGAATGCCTACCGCACGCAAGGTCTGTGAAAACATCTCTTTTTACAAGTCTTGGTTTTGCAGTGGTATTTGCGGCACCAAAAGCTCCAAGAACTACACAAAGCAATATTTGACATTAGCGAACACGGAACAGTGGGCATGCACAGTGCGTACTCAGTGGGTACGATACGCGACTCTGGCGAGGAATAAGGCAAATTTTGGGTTACCTTTGCCAACAAATCCATCGACAGTTTCAATTCCTAGTTGCTTAGCTTCATCAAATTTTAGCACTGCGATACTCTTGGCTAAAGAGCGTCTTGCCAACGAACGGAGGTACAGTCTCAAATTCCCGTCGTATTGTTTGACAAGAGTTCTGGTGACTCGAGGGGGGAACTCAAGAGAAACTTTACGGTTGACATGGGGTAACTGAACACTTATATTACGAAACTTGGGAGTAAGATTGATGACGACAGGACGGGGAGTTGGTTTTAATATCGGCAGACGGGTTACGGCAGTCGGCTTCGGGACTATCGCTGAATCAACCAAAACCGGAAGGCCGACTGCAATGAAAGTCAAAGCGATCGCAAGAGCTGATGTGAAATTCATCAGAAATAGTTCCTATCTTAATGCAGTTATACAGATTAAAGTCATACCAGAAGGCAGGGAGGGTTTTAATATATCCTCAGGTGCGGACAGATCAACCAAGTGTCAACCCATCATTGATCACTCTGTAACTCGAGGCAACTCGGTCGGCGGTCCGCAATTTTGCATTTGACTAACCGCTTCCAAGTTCCAAGGGGTCAATCCAGGAGTCCTGGTCACTCGACTGTGGTCTGTGGCATTGATAACTAAAAGTCTGTGAGACTTCCAAATGTGGAAAAGAAAACTGAACTCGGAAGTGTTTGTCTCATATTAAGAGGTGAAGCGATACCAATTTCAATTTTCGTTATCCCAAGCACATTTTACAATGTCGTGTTACCTGTAGTGGTATTGGTTATGTCAATGACATTTGAACCAAAATACAAACGGTGGAACTACAGCTATGCCAGTGAGATAAAACCATAAGAGGATGTACATACTGACGTATAGCAGTCTGACAATGTTATTATTAGATTAAATAGAATTATTTATATCTATATTGCGTTATATGTACATAATTTAATTCCTCATTCCCCCTTCGAATCCGAAAACTCCGCTTGAACGTTGTTCGCCGATCCATCAACTTCCGGAATAGGCATCTGCATCGTCGGGTTAACAAGGTGAGATGTGGCTGGCGGTTGCGAAGTGGCTTCGACCGAACTGCTTCCAGTTTGAGGTGGAGTGATGAAATAAGTTGGGAGAGGTGGAGGAAGGGCAAGAGGCTGGAAGATAGGTTGTGCACTTGTTGATGTTGGATCATGCAACGAGGGGGATGGCTGTGTCGGATATGGTGGAATAGACGTAGTGTCTGTGCTTGACTGTTGCAAATCCGATGAAAACGATGGTGAAGGCGGAGTAGGGTATGGCGGAATTGAAGATGAACCTATGTTTGATTGGTATATTTCTTCGTAGGACGGAGATGATACTGAAGGATATGGCGGAATCGGTTTCGGTAATAGAGGGAAATCATTTGAGATCATATTATCGGGTGCCGGGGTGTATTTAGGTACTGTCAGGTCAGCGAAGCCATACTTTCTTTCATTTGCTTCATTCCATTTAAACGGAGCTTGACCAAAATTGACTTTCACTTCTGCAAGACCATCGGCACCTACGGATGGGAAAAAATCGAACGGATATGAAATTAAGCTTCGAGATTTCAATTGCTGGCCATTTCGGGTGAAAAATGCTTGTCGGCTCGATTTGACAAAGCCAACACCAACAGTATCGTTTACGCGATATGGTTTGGCATAGGCTATTCCGCCATGTGGGTCGTTATGAAATAGTCTGCCATCTGAGGTGAATAAAATGTCAGTATAAAACAAGCTAAATGAAAAGCGCATGGTTCAAGGGAACATACCATCAGAGTGATAACCAATAGATTGGGCATTCCAGCCAGGAAGTCGCCAGTGAGGGTAAGGCTTACAACATAATCCGATCGCTACTGTCGTTTGTGGATCCATTTGTAAAATTTCAATTTCGAAATAAAATATTTCCTGTTCAGAGAGTACTGACAAAGGAAGCGGCAAAGAAGTGTGAACGACAGCTTCTGTCTTGGCGGGGAACCGAACTGTATCGTCAGATACGGATACATCACACTGCGGGATGAATGTGAATGCATGAGGGCCGTTAGCGAATAGTTGATTTATCTGATCGGGGGAAAACGTAAAACGCATTGGAGGATTCTTTTCGACAAAGTTAAGACTAGCAATGTATGACTCTTTCGAAGCATCTTTTATCGGTTGGTTGAGCGATCCATCAGCTGTCACTTCCAATGCAGTCGGTATAGTAGTGGCCGAGCTATTGTTCATTGTCATTGCGGAATTACCGGCGGGGGCAATTGTTGTCATAGATGACGATCGCTCTTCTCTGCGGCTTTTCCAAACCTTCCATATAATAATACTTACGATAATCACAAAAACGACAATCACCGTGATGATAATTATCCATGAGGTAGTTGACGGTCCACTACTGCCTTCTCCTCCACCACTGCTACCTGTTCCGCCGATGAATATTGGTCCTGTTCTAGTGCCTGAATGTAATCGCAATCAAGCAATTGGTAAGATGGATGAAAGCATGGTGACATAGCAAAAATACAAAGACACCATACCAGTGCTGCCTCCTGATCTTGAGGTCGATGAACCGCCGCTACTTCGACCGCCACCACCACCACCACGACCACCGCCTCCCCCTTTAGGATACGGCAACGGTACTGCTACGACTGCATTTGCGAGGAAGGCCAATAGAATTGACGCCAGGGTCGGGAGCATCACAAGATTCTTAGAGCAAGCCGGGAATTAAACGAATTCCTGGGATATTAATGCCTTCTGCTTCAAGTGCGGAGGGTTTTTCACTTCTTGTGTCGATGCAAGTCTTGTGCTGATTAGGTAAGTCTATCACGGAGGCATGAGTCCATTAAAAAAGATGCGCGGCCGAATCCCCTGACCTGGCCGACAATAGCGAGGCTGAACCAAGCTGCGGGCGTTCCTTCTTTTTGACCTTCGA
This sequence comes from Paraphysoderma sedebokerense, assembly GCA_025602915.1. Classification (NCBI taxonomy): domain Eukaryota; kingdom Fungi; phylum Blastocladiomycota; class Physodermatomycetes; order Physodermatales; family Physodermataceae; genus Paraphysoderma; species Paraphysoderma sedebokerense. Next base: position 14,258 of record JAHLJZ010000062.1, read on the forward strand.
TTTGCTGCTGCTGGATAGCCTATATTTTAATAATACTCTAGTAAACGAACGGAACTTTCTTTGCATTATTGGAAAATCCTAGTCTGCCTTGATAATATCAAATGTACAATCGATGGACGCACTTCAAACAATAGCTTCCTCTCAGGATATACTAAATACAGTTCAGTGTCGTCTGGTCATAGGACATGAATGTTTCGACGTCATTTTGAAAACCAATAGAAGAGAGATTGGCAAAATGAAAAGTAGTCAGGTCAATGTCAGGATATCTAGCTGAAGTGCTCTAGAAATTTATTCTGTTCAGCTTTTCAAAACTGGGTAAATCTACACGTGATAGACCAGGAAGAAAAACATCATCATCGATGATTATTTGAATGAATTGAATTATAGTAATCATTAGAGAATATGTTTCGCAAAAGCGCTTTTAATATTATAGGCCTAGCCGCCAGACATTCTAGAAAGACTCTGCAGACACCCCTCTCATCCCCACGCATATCATTATCCTGTACGACCCGACTCCGTTCGAGCACAGGATCCTCACTGGGATTATCTGTTCGGCGTTATGCTTCGACTCCAACAAACGCAGATAGTTACGCCAGAGTATCGGCTTTATTGAATGAGGGCTCAACGGCGTTGAGTGAAGGCAAAACTCATTTGGCCTTGGATCGATACATCGAGTCTATTAGAATACAGCCGACGAGTGAAGCTTATTATAATGTCGGAAATGTTTATTATCAAATGGGTATTTAGTATATAACTTGTATTAGTTAAGAACAAGTGTTTTAACTCTATTTTATTTTGGGTTCTATTTTTGCAAGGCCGCCCGAACGACGCCCTACGAAATTGGGAGGCTTCAATCGAGATAAATCCGCAAGCCGATGCATATATCAATTGTGGTAGGTTATACACCAAGAATTGAGTGGAACTATTCAATATGTGTATGTTTAAGAAACTAAAATTATCTTGCAGGCAACGTCTATTTCCTCCACTTGAAGGACACAAGTCGAGCAATCACTTGTTACGAGAAAGCACTAGAGTTGGCGCCTAATGATGGTCAAGTGCATTTCAATCTGGGTTGTGTATTAGATAAAGAAGGTAAATTGGAGCGAGCAGTTGAGGAATTTGAGGCCGCGGATCAGTTGGGCATTGCAAAGGCTGATGTATTTTGTAAGAACGTTAAAGCAAAGCTGATGTCGAAAAAAATCAAAAATGATGTGTAGATGTTTAGTTGTATTAATTAATAATAATCACTACATAATAATGCACTCTAGTTATTGTATTTTATTTTAATTGTCCGTATGGATTGAATTCTTAGTCCCCAGCGAGTCAGTTCGAATTGAAGTTTGGCAGGTGACGAAATCAAACGAAATTTGAATGGAGTAATCGCATCATTTGTATTCTTCGTCATTAAGATTTTGTTTTCTAATTCGCTTATATATACGAACCGAATATGCATTAAATTAAGCCCTCGTTGGCCATGGATTTGATTGCTGAAATACAATCCAATGAGGTACTGTAACTCTATAACGTCGAATTCTACATGCATTCCGTCCTTGACCATATTATGTCGTCGCTCCCGTATAGGTTCAAGCGATACGAGCAATATTCTTTGACGATTTTGAAGAGCTTAAAGTACAATCTGCCTGGAAAGTCATTGCGAAAAATGAACCCCCTTATTTTAAGTTACATTTGAAGCCAACTGATTGCGAAGAATTATTGAAGAAATACGTTTCCGTGGATCTGACAGTGAAGTAAATACATATTTCTTATAAAGGCTTAAATCAATTCAATTTAATTCTATACTTACCTCTGATATCGTCAACCTCAGGTTTGTTCGTCGATATCCAAATGAGCTACCCGAACTTCGTCTCAGTAACATTAAAGGCCTGTCCGAGGCCCAGACGTCCGAACTCAATAACCTCATCCAACAAATAGCCAAATCCCTCATCGGCCAGGAGATGATATATGAGATAGCAACCTTTATTCAAGAATGGATTGCCCATAACCATTCCGTCATTCTACCCCACAAAGGTTTGACGAGTTCTTACGCCAAAATGCAAAGACAGAAAGAGCATCAAGAGAAATTGATTATGGAGGAAAAGTCTAGGTTGAATGTTGAGAAACAATTGAAGGAGATGGAAGAAGAACACGATTTAACGAGGAAAATTGAAGAAGAGCTGCAAAGGAAGGAGAAGTTGCGAAAGGAGGAAATGATGAAGCGCAAGAAGGAGAGCTTCATGTGGAAAGAGCATGAAGGTGTCGACCGACAGGATGGGTTCAATCAGACATTCGGTGAATTGCAGATCCGTCGTGAAGCTAAAGAACTTATAGAATTTTATCCAGGAATGAAAGTTCCGTTTGATCAACCTATACTTGTTAATCCTGATGACCCGGAGACTGTAGCATTCAAATCCGTCATATTAACGTCACGGCTTCCCCCGTCCAATTCATCATTAACATCGTATTCATGTATACCAACTGATTTCGTTCATCCGTTCTCCCTCTCGCCAACATCGTCTTCTGTGGGGTTGATCGATAACGTCCTGCCACCCAAATCGCCCCCAGTTCACTCAGATCTTACGTTTAATCTTCGCATAGCAAAAATTACTTATGAAGAAAATACAGATTTTACCATTCAATCAGCCGCACAGTTGCCTACTTTTGCTGATCAGTTTGTTAAAGAACTGGATAAGATCAAAAACAGTTTAATGACGCGACATCAGAATGTTCTTACCGTCTTCGACTACCAAATGGACGTCGCAAAAGAAAACAACGGTAAAGTGTTACTGATCAAGGTGCTGGAAGACAGCGCCACCGGTGGCTCTTTAAGTTAGTTTCACTTTTATTTATTAGAAAGCTGATTTACAATTAACCGATCTCGTTTTCTCTTATAGCCGAGTTGCTGAATAAGTGCAATCATCTATCACTCCAACTCGTGAGAAGTTATATTCGTCAACTTCTTTCGGGATTAGTTCACATTCATGCGTACGGAAACCATAAAGATATTCGACCTTGTAATATACTTTTTTCAGACGAAAATGTGGTAAAGCTAGGGTGTGTTTCGTACGTCGGTAAATTGAGAGACCTCGTCGACAATGCTCAGCTCGGGTCGATGCTAAGAGAAACCAGAACTCGAACGAGCTCTTCCACGGCAAGTATTCTAAGCTCTGCCGGCGTCACCTATGAGTGGATGAGTCATCCAAGGAGTGAGGGTTGGATGGCTCCAGAGTTAAAGTCGAAAACCGGAACGTACAGTAGGTTAGTTATTCGTCCTTACCTCTATTGAGAGTGAATTTCTGGGCGGTCCTAACAGTATGACACCAACCACCTAGAAAATCTGACATTTGGTATATTGGTGTCGTGATGCTTGAAATGCTCGCCGGCAGAGATATTACTTCAACGTACTCCAGTTATGAGTCTATCCTATCTACTCTCCATGAATTCAGTGACTCAAATACAACGAGATCGATGTCAGATTTGGCTTCATCGATTGGGAGGTTACCTAATGTAGTGAAGGGTTTCCTGCTAAAATTGTTAAATCCGGATCCTAAGAAAAGGGCAAGCGGCCCTGATTTGTTAAGCGATGAGTTCTTTCAGGGGGAAGCGGTTGAATTTCCGTTGTCTCTGCTACAAAGCGGTAAGTTTGTTTGCTCTTTCATTCCACCACAGTTATTGACAAGTGCTCTTCCCAGGTATCCTTTCGTTTCCGCAGCAAATTCCCATACAAAACCGCCTTTTATCAGCGGCCCCCTCAGAATCGCAATTTAACTTTGGCTTATCACCACCTTCGAAATCATACATGCCGTCAACCTCAACAAACAACAAACCGCCTCCACAGTCGTTTTCTTTATCGCGATATAAATCAGATTTTGAGGAACTTGAGTTCCTTGGGAGGGGTGGCTTCGGTGAAGTAGTGAAAGCGAGAAATAAATTGGACGGAAGATTGTACGCTATTAAAAGGGTAAAACTGGATTTGAGTAATGTGGAGGGAAATAGGAAAATCTTGAGAGAGGTCAGAACTTTGAGTAGGTTAAATTCAGTCAGATGTGTCAGGTATTACCAAGCTTGGGTTGAAGGTATGCTTGCATTTAATCTTCGAAGTATTTTTTTTTTATCCCTGCGACTTCCCTTTTGACATCTTTCTTGTGTATCCGTGGCTAAGACGCACAAGGAGTGTGGTCTAACTTCGGCGAAGGTGATGATATCTCTAGCAGCGATTCGGAGTCGGAAACTTCAAGCTACGATTCGGATTCATCCGTATCGTCTTTGGATACTGACGAACAAGAATTGCCGCTTGACCCGATTACCAACAGTTTTGCTTCTGACTGGCTTGCATCCGAGAGATCGTCCAGATCAAATTCGTTCATTCGGTTTGCTTCAGATACCCGTGATAACTCCAATGTAGATATCAGTCACAGGAATGAAGGCATAGGGACAGAGTCAGAATCATTGAACGACACTGATGAAACGGACGGAAACGAACAAGTAGGGATGTTTGGGTCTTCGCTGGACTCAAACCCATCTGCAGAGAACACTCCTCCCTGGTACCACCATCGTCATCAACAGCGAAAATTACAGAAACGGGTTGAACGAGAAAAAGATAAATCCAAGAAGGAAAAGAATTTCAAATTGCTATACATTCAAATGGAGTATTGCGAGAAGAAAACACTAAGGGATGCAATTGACGAGGGAATAGACGAAGAAGAAGTTTGGAATTTGTTTCGACAGATTGTTGAAGGTTTGGCTCATATCCATGCGCAGGGAATGGTAAGTTAAGTCCATTGCTTTTATCCGTGCAAGTTCTATTTATAACATTGATCACGAACAGATCCATCGAGATTTGAAGCCAAAGAATATTTTCATGGACGCCAATTCCAACATCAAGATTGGGGATTTCGGTCTTGCGACGACGAATTATGCTCAGTTGGATATTAACGTGAGTCGATCAAACTATGATGAATACGGGGAAGATAACTTGACTTCAGGTAATCTCGTCGTTTATCTCACCTTCAAGCAATAGCTTCTAACGAACGCTTAAATGTTGGGACATAGACATAGGGACGACTCTCTATGTGGCACCAGAGGTGATTAACAAAACTGGTGATCAAAAATATAATCAGAAAGTCGACATGTATTCCCTGGGAATTATCTTCTTTGAAATGCTGTTCGAGTTTTCGACTCTGATGGAACGTGCATTGGTATGTCCGGGAAATGAGCATGCAGCCTATCTACACTGAAGTAACCACTGATATCTGTTCAATTTTTGAAGACCCTTCGTGAACTTCGCAGCAAAGAAATCATTTTTCCGCCTGCATTCAACCAATCGAAATTCTCTACACAAACTTCAATTCTGAAATGGCTCTTAAATCATGACCCTAAACAACGGCCAACATCCTTGCAGCTACTTCAATCTGAACTGTTGCCGCCGAAGATGGAGGACGAGTATATCCAGGAAGCCTTACGAGCGATTGTTAATAATAACACACCATACTATGGAAAATTGATGACGGCCTTGTTCGGTCAACGCGAGGATCGTCACAAGGATTATACGTACGACTTTAACTCTGTAAGTTGCATAATTTCGCTTGCTTCCTCCTAAAATACAATCAAGCTGAAGTCTGTACTTAACTAAACGGTACGTTGGTTAGGGAAATCTCTCGATGGATCAATATCAAGCTCTGTACTTTTCTCGAATCCGAGAGACAATGACCAAGATATTTCGTAAACACGGGGCTGTTGAATTCACCATTCCATTGCTCACGCCCAAATCTGCACTTCTTGATAAATCATTGAAAAAACCGGTCGTGTTGCTGGATAGTTCCGGCGGGTTGGTACAATTACCGTACGATTTGACTATCAGTTTTGCGAGATACATAAGTAGAAATAGCATTAGTCAGATAAAGAGGTATACGTTCGGTCAAGTTTTCAGAGAGAATGTAGTCGGAGGACAGGTTTGTTTTCCTCTTTCATTGCTGCTCGCGCTCGGTCGAACTAAAGTTTCCTTGTTTTCTCAATTTTTGACACTTTTGATTTATGGGACATTAAAACAGCCTAGAACTGTTTTCGAAGTGGACTTTGACATTGTCCATCCTTACAGTGCTGAAATGATTATCGAGGCCGAAGTTTTGAAAGTCGTTTCTGAAATTTTGGACGAATTTCCTCCCATTCGAACACGTTTTCATTTTAGGTACCACCATTCTCTCACTTGTTATTGCAAAATGATTCAATGGTTTGCATATGAAAATTGGTAGCTAATATGGTTTTGTTTTTTCAATAGAGTCAACCACGCGTATATTCTCGAAGCTATATTCCAATTCACCAATATACCGTTACAACACCGTGCATTTATTTCCAGTATGCTGGATCAGCTGGGTAAAACCCATACATGGGGACAAATAAAAAATCAAGTCAGTATGAGGTTAAAGCTCAAAATGGGAGTATTGGATGCTTTGGATGCATTTAACGTTAGTGGTATGTCGCTTTCCTATTCCTTATATCTGTATCGAAGAATGGAGATGATTGATACCGTCTGCCGTGTTTTGTAATTCCACCCTGCATTTCTAGCTGGAGTCAATGAAATGGAGAAACTTCTAAAGAGTTTGATCCCGTCCGGGCATCCGGCTGCGTTGATAGAGAAGGCCATGAAAAGTTTGAAATTGCTAGAAAGATACATTCGCAATTTGGGTGTTAGTCAATCAATTATTGTGATGCCATTGCTGAGTATGTTGTTGTGTTTTCGGATATTTGCTCAAATCTCCCCATTTTGCGACGATGAGATGTTTCAGGTTACTTACTTTTCTTGTTTCTATCGTATTCAGCGTACAATATGACCTATTATCAATCTGGTTTCGTGTTCCAAGCTATATTGAACGACAATCGCAAAAAGCTGGATGTTCTAGCCTCAGGGGGCCGATACGATTCTCTTATCAAGCAATTTTCACATCCGACTTCACGGCAAGCCAATATTCACGCTGTCGGTGTTCATATTGCCATTCAAAAGGTAATGACCATGGTCAATGAGTACTTGAGTTTGAATTTGAAACGAGCCAGTACGGAGAAAGGGATAAGTGATAGAGGAGGATGGAGTGGCGATAAAAGCGGGGGAGCTGAAGAGTGGAGGGCTTGGGAGCCAAGAAAATGTGATGTTTTGGTGGCGAGTTATGGTAGTGGATTGTTGAACGAGCGGATGATTTTGGTTAAAGAGTTGTGGAGTAAGAACGTTAGGGCCGAGTTTTTATGTAGTTATTACTCTTTATTGAAAGCATCTGAAGCGAAGGTTGCTGAACTTATTTCATTTTAGATGAAGATGGATCATATACCTCAGATCAGATAACGCAGTTGGCAAAGGTGCAAGGGATAAATTGGGTGGTCTTCGTCAAGAAGCATCAGGATGATCAAGGTAGGTTTCTTGTCAGATTGTTTTAGCGTAAGATGAACCCACTAATACATATCGGATCTGCTCTATTAGGCACCGTAAAAGTTAAAAATGTACAAAAGAAGACTGAACAAGAAAGTGAGTGCGAATGTTCCATGATTTCCTATTAAGAGACTAACGGCGCTCTTGTGATAAAGTTCCCCGAGTTGAATTAGCAATGTTTCTTTCGAACGAAATCAACGATTACAACCGATCCGTCACAACTGTGGGGGAACAACTTTTATCCACCGACTCTGACCTTCCTTATCTTCCTTCGGCGTTTTCTTCTCAGTCGTTGTCGCTGACGCAGCCAGATTTGAATGTTACGGTGCTCCCGCACCCCCAAATACGAAAGATGAAGCATAAACAGAAACAACTGATTATTGAAAAAGCTTTAAAGAACGCGGGTGATTTTATGAAAGATTTAAAGGATATGGAAATACTGGCTCTGAGTTTGAGTAAGGAGACGCTTAAATTATTAGCTGAGTGTAACATTTTCAGTGACGACTCCTTCAAGAAAGGTGCGTTTATGTTGGAAATGTTTTTAAGCATATCCTTTGCATTTTCCTTTTTTCTTACAATAGCAGTTTTTCCTGTTGCAACTGACTGGTTGTTCGCGTGGCTGACGTGTATTTTCATATGACTTTTATTATTATAATTTCCTTCTTTTACATTCGAATACATATCAACAGTGTTGGATTCACCATTAGTTCGTGCGTCCGACAAAGGATACTTGCAGATGATTCGAAAGACATTGCTCAAATTGGCGGAAGAAGGACAAGGGTGTTGTTTATTGTACTCCCAGATTCATGATGCAAATGAACTGGTCAAGCTGAAGGTGTAAATTAAATTATGGATACCAACCAACAAGTGCACTGTATCATAGGCGATAATTTTCAAATAAAATACAGGAAAAATTCAGTCAGAGATTGCGATGGAAGGGCAGAGAAGCCCGGAGAACAATGGAAAGAAAATGCGTGCCTTAAAACCAACTCTTCATCGCTCGCACAAAAAATCCATTCCATCGCAACTCTTGCCTTTATCTATTCATTCCCCCCAACGTCAACAATGTCTGTCGTCGGCATCGATTTCGGTAACCTGCAAACCTGCATCGCTGTCGCTAGAAACAGAGGGATCGACGTCATCGTCAACGAAGTCAGCAACAGATTCACCCCGTACGAGCCGTATCCTTGTTTATTTTGACTTGGAAAAATTCATTAATCGTGTTGTTTTTTTTAGATCTCTTGTCGGCTTCGGCGCTAAACAGCGTTATCTTGGTGAAGCCGCCAAAACGCAAGAATTGTCGAATTTAAAAAATACTGTCGGATGTCTTAAGCGATTAGTAGGTTCGTAGTCAGCGAGACATAATTTGGACTGGTTGTTTTGGGGGCCTCGTCCCCCCTAAAAAGTTTAGAAAGGGACGAATTGACTTAAACAATTGCTTTTACACTCCTGCTCTATTAAATTTACAGGACGGCCCATTACCGATCCAACTCTCGCCCATGAACAGCAGTTCCTCAATGTAAAATTGGTGAAAGCTACAAATAATGAGTGTGGTATCGAAATTGACTACCTCGGTTCGTACTACAAATTTTACTGGCTTCTGCCGATCGGTGTGCTAAATTGACGACGACTGTAATAAATTGTAGGTAAACCAACTGTTTTTAGTGCAACTCAATTGACTGCTATGTACCTTGGCAGAATAAGAGACACAACCGCCGATGCTGTGGGCATTCCAGTCTCGGATTGTGTAATTTCTATTCCCGGCTGGTTCTCTGAAGCTCAAAAGAGAGCCATGATTGATGCAGCAGAGATCGCTGGACTTAACCCCTTGAGAGTTATGAATGACGGAACTTCCGGTTGGTATTTGATTCATCGTTGTTGTGCCCTATAGTGATTGGTTATTCATCACTTAAAGGGCCATGTTAATTTTGTGTGTCTCTGACTGTAAATGGTTGTATAGCCGCCCTTGCTTATGGTATTACGAAAACCGATCTTCCACCCCCAGAAACTCCCCGTCATGTCGTTTTTGTGGACATCGGTCATTCCAATTCATCTGTTACTGTCGCTGCTTTCTATAAAGGCGGTCTTACAGTAAAGGGTGCTGCTTATGATGCCTTTTTTGGTGGCAGAGACTTTGACAAATTGTTGGTTGACTCTTGCTGTGATGAATTCAAGGTATTTGTCGCTGTTAACTTGTCGTGCGTCTGTTCTCATATTAACCTCTCTTTCCACACAGAGCAAGTACAATTTGGATATTGCTTCTCATCCTAAAGCGCTCTTCCGACTGTACGCTGCCGTTGAAAAGGCCAAGAAAGTCTTATCCGCCAATCAGCAAGCTCCCCTCAATATTGAAGCTATCATGAACGACCGTGATGTCAGCACCGTCCTCCAAAGATCTGAATTCGAATCAATGATCGCTCCCATGTTGGACCGAATCGTTCCTTTGATCGAGCGCGCAATTACTGACGCTGGATTAACTAAAGATCAGATAAATTTTATCGAAACAGTCGGTGGTACCACTCGTATCCCTATTGTTAGGGAGACCATAAATAAGTACTTCGGTAAAGATATAATGACTTTTACTCTCAATCAAGATGAAGCAGTCGCCAGAGGTTGCGCGCTCCAGTGTGCCATGATCTCCCCAGTCTTCAAAGTCCGTGAATTCGCTATCAACGACATTACCCCTTGGCCCATCAAACTTACATGGACTCCATCGCCAAATGTCATGGATGAAGGCGACAACTCAATTCAAGTATTCCCCAAGCACGCCCCCGTCCCCTGTACAAAGATTCTTACCTTTTATCGCCGTGATACCTCATTCGATATTGAAGCTCATTATGACGAAACATTACCCCCTGCTACCCAGCAATCATGGCTCGGCCGTTACACAGTTAAGAAAATTCCTATCGAGCCTGACGCTAAAGATCCCGCTACCGTCAAGGTGAAAGTCAAGTTAAATTTGAATGGCTTGCTTTCATTAGAGAGCGCCTCGTTGGTGAAAGAAGAAATGGTACCTATTCCCGAGAAAGAAGAAAAAGCAGATTCAAAGATGTCGACTCCTCCATCCGAATCAGCTGAGGCAAATGGAGCTCCTGCTCCAGAAGGCGCACAGCCCATGGAAACTGATGAATCGAAGGAAGAAGAAAAGCCAGAAACTCCTACCGAAGAAAAGAAACCCAAATTTAAGAAGGTTATAAAGAAAACTGATTTGAGTGTTGTGCAAGGCATTGTGTGTATGGACAAGTCTGAACTTGGAAAATTAAGAGAAACTGAGGTACGTTTGGTCGCAAGTTCCTTGCCTGTTTACAAAATCAGGATTCTCACTTCAACTATTTGCAGAACTCAATGCACGCCACCGATAAGTTGGTTTTCGATACTGAAGTTGCCAAAAACGCTTTGGAGGAATACGTCTACGACATTCGATCTAAAATTGAAGACTCACATGGACCTTATATGGAAGAATCGATCAAACCCAAATTCTTTGAGATGTTAACCCAAGCTGAGGACTGGCTTTACTCTGACGAAGGAGAAGATGCCACCAAGAGCGTCTATGTAGCAAAATTAGATGAATTGAAGGTATTTATTTTTGCATTTCCGTTTGCAATTGTTTCTTCGGATTGTCTAATATATACTCTTTGTAGAAAATCGGTGGCCCAGTGGCAGAGCGATATCTTGAATCACAAGAACGTCCGCGTGCTGAAAGAATGTTCCGCGAAACAGTCGGTAATCTTTTGACTACTGTATCGTCTAATGTATGTATCTTTCGTGTGCCAATCCGTACGTACCATTTATAAATTCTAATTTGGAATTTCGCTTTGCCGATAGGACCCGAAATACTCTCACATTCCCACCGTTGAGCTTCAATCGATCGCTCAAAAAGCCACAGAAAAGCAGCAATGGCTCGAGAACACGATTGAAAAGCAAAACAATTTACCCAAATACGCACCCCTTGTCATCACTGTTTCCCAGATTAACAAGGAACGTGAAGACTTGGAACGATTTTCCAATGGTATTTTGAGTAAGCCAAAACCAGCTCCTCCCAAGGAAGAAAAGAAAGAAGAAAAGAAGGAAGATAAAATGGAAACAGACAAAAAAGACGCTAAGACCGAAGAACACGAAGAAATAGTCAAGAAGGATTCGGATACTATGGAAGTCGATTGAGGAGTACCGCCAAAATATAAGAAAGCCAAACTGTAAATGAGACGTTAGGTTGTGGAGTGAAAAGAAACGCTAATAGTCTGGTAGTGTGTTTATATTATACTGTTTGCCTTACTGTAATAGTACTTTACGATCTGCAATTATTTGAAAAGTATATAATACACCCAAAAAAAAGTAAAGGGAAAATTTAAAGTGGTAGTAGGGACGATGGACATTAAAATTTGAGTTCCTGTGCTTGTAGTTCGTCTTGCAATGGTGAGGACTGTTGCTGAAGAGACGCATTCCCATAGATCGTACTAAATGGAAAAATTGGCTTTCTAGCTGCGACTGATAAAAACAAGTCACTTCATTGTCAACTGCTCATCGTTTCGACTTGATGGGCAATTTAAACAGGTTAATCCAGAGTATCTTCAACGTTCCATTTATTGCGACCGCAAGTGGTGCACTAATTGAAGAGAGTCGTCCGTTACACCACTCGAATTCAGAACGGTTTCAACCAAGAGGTCAATTTTCGATTACTCTGTCACGTAGATGATTGAAGATGTCAATTCAACAAATTTCATGTCTGGTCACTGTCACTATCTACACTGAAAAGACATTTACCATCGACCAAGCGATTAAATCACGGTAGGAAGCCAACACTCATTAAAACGATTCATCTCTGTTTCGTAGAACACAGATGTTATATTCTACAAAGAGGGCAAACTAATTTCTTTTTGTACAAACTGGCATTATACAATTCGTATTTACCCGCCAAATCAGCCAAATCCTCCACACCATCATCACCATTTCCGCCACCATTTCTCCCGGAACCTCTATTTTTATGCACACTTGAATTTGAGTCTTTCCGAAGTCTTCGAATTCGTGAAGATTTCTCAGATTTGACACTTTGCGCGTCGCTGTCCTTGGTCTTGTCTGATTCGGGGTTGAGTGAGACGGGGGATTCAGATCGTTGGTGGGATTTAGGCGTTGATCCGGTCAGCGAACTTTGAGCGGGGGGAGGTGGAGGAGAAAGTACACATGATGAATGGAAAATATGTTGGCAGTTGAATAGGATGGTTGAGTTCAGTGAGGTTGAGTTAGTCGGAGCTGTACGACGGTAAGAAAAATGAGAAGAGTCAGTGTAATGAAGTGATATTATGAACTGGAGAATAATGAGTAGTTCAATCAATGAGACCCTGTTAAACTGATTATTACCTTCCTCAATAATTGGATTGCCGCATAATAAACACAGCATGGTTACTGAATCAAAAGTTAGACCAAAACGTGATCAATATAAGTTACTTATTCGCAGGTCAACCAATCACCAATCAAACTCACCATCGCAACAGACACCTTTTTTTTTCATTCCGAACAATCGATCTAACAGCCCGATCATATCACCGACGATAATCTTTTCGCAACCTTTGCGCAATGACAATTGAACGTGGTAATCTCTCATAATACGAATCAATGAGGACTTCAGGTTTGGGATAGTTAGGTTATTCGGTATCCGGGAAATGAGTTTGATCAAATCGATGTGTGTTCCAACATTCTCGAGAAGCGCGGTGATAAATGCTAAAAAGAAGATACCACTTTGTTATTTATGCATGATTAAAAAAGTAGAAACTCGTTAAAAAAGAGAATACCGGGTTTATCAAGAGAATATTGAATAATATCGTCCCACAACTCTTCGTCGTTTTGTTCTTTTGCAAATTCAATGGCCTAAAACCCAAATCACACAATTAGCCTTTCGTTCAGTATTCAAGCCGAAAGATTAAAGCTCATGTCATACCATTTTGATATCACCCAATTTACTCATTATAACATTCAATGCCTCCTTGTTATTGCCCATTCTTCCCAACACGTAAACCCATTCATGAATAAGTTCACGTTCTTGACATACTTTCAGCGCCAACTCCAGAGGGTAGTACACGCTGGATTTCAAAAAGTTTAAGAATCTTGAAGGATCGTACTCTGGGTACAATTCTACTTGCAGGTAATGATACGATGACGATATGTGGATGTCTTTGTAGAAAATAGAGTCGAGGTAGATGTGGAGGTACCGAGGGTGAGGAGTGAGTTGCGCTATAATTGTTGGAATCTTGGAAACAAATGAAACTTCGTTAGAAGGAGAGGACGATCGACGGACGAAAGGCAGAAGGACATTAGTACCGGAATGAGGTCGAGATCCTTTATCAGCATTTTCATTGCAACGCTGCTTGTGCATTCCCTGACAAGATTTCTTGTCCCTTCACTTTGACCTTTTTTGCCTTTATCTAGCAACTCGCCAAACTGATTCGTCAATAGCAAACTCCAATTTCTATCCCAATTCTTCTTCTCCGTTTCTTTTAGTTCTATAACGACCTTCTTCTTAACCATATACTCCATCAACTCAAACCATTCTAAAGCCTGATTCTGAACAAATTGAGCGAGAATGGAAGCTGAAGAGGAAAGTAGGTTGAAAATAGATTGTACGTCCCGAAGCTTAATATAGCAGTGAAGTGATTTAACAGGTTGATTTGCGTGGGTATATCTGAACAGATAAATTAAGAATTGATTCATTGATAAAGAACGATGCGGATCAAATACCACTTACAGAATAGCCGAAGACTGCAAAATTGTTTTATTTTGAGGGTCCTTCTCCAATTTCGATTCCATATTTGCCACAAGATTATGAACCTGGTAAATTTCCGCCGGCCATTTCGAGATTAACTTGAAGAAACTCTATTGCAAATCCATTGTGAGTACTCAATCGAGTAATGTTGCTTTAAATGTGCACAAGACGAAAGGAAAGAATGAATACCGGCGGGTTCTTATCCAAGTAATGCAATAAAACGGTTTCATAAGTAGCGGGATTCAAAATGGGATTTTCAGTCGGAATACATGGCGTTATGATCTAGGGAAATAGCATGTTCATGTTAGCTCAAATTTAATAATTTAATAGGTCAGCTGGATTCAAAGCAGTATAAAGAATCGTAAGAACTAAGAAAAAAGTGAGAAATTACTTCGAGTTGGTTGTGCTTCGCAAAGATCTGTATCCATTTTTCCCAAAGCTCAATATCTCTGGCTAAGATCCGATTACAAAATCCGGCAGCCCTTTCAAATTCACCTGCCGTGACGAAGCGTAAGTCCGGGTTGATTTTACTGAGGAAGAGTAATTAGATTAAACTTATGTAAACTTACCGTTCTGAATTAACCATTCCAACAGTTTTTGCCCTACTTCTTTCACGCTGTGACTTTCAGTTACCTCAATATTCTTTTTCGAAGCATCAAGTGAAACTAAAAAGGCATCTTCGTATTTGTTCTTGGATAATAGCCATGAAATATGATCATTCGTGTCGCGGGCCTTTGCGAGCACGATGTCCCGGGGGGAAAGAATGAAAAATTGAGGTTCTTCCGATGTTGTAACTGTGAGATTATGGACTAGATCAGGCGAAGGGAGATGTCAAAATACGTGCAAGGGAGAGGTGATACTTGACCGCTCGCGTTCGAGGGATTGTATCTATGAAGGAAGAAGGAAGAAGGAAGACGACGAACCAAGTTTGTAATCCTTTGCCTGAAAATTCTCGTATCCTTGGAGATTTAAACCATCGCTTGATAGTTCTGGATCTTCATATAAAGGATGAAGTAATCTCACTTCAGGTCTTCGTGCCGGCTATTGGATAAAGAAATGAAAGGGACCCGAATGTGAGTTCCTCTGTATCAAGACATAGGCGGGTGCATAATAGCCCCGCAGAATCGATAGAAGACATTGAAAACATGATCGTACTTTCTTTTCTCCAGAAACTGACGAATTTAAAGATTCCGCAACCGATTGATCATCTCTGTAAATGTGGTCTTCAAAATATGCCAACACCACCAACATATCGCCATACGGTACAATACCGGACACAATGTATTCGGTTTGTAGGCTTTGGTTTGCGTTATCATAATGTGAAACGGCGATTCAAAATTGGTAAGTTGTGGAAGCACAACAGAGAGTTGGCACAGAGATGAACATACTTAAATATAATCTCTCCGCGCTTCGTTGGCGTGAATGTTGTTGTAAAATCGGATCTCGGAGTTTCCTAATAATGAATTTTTCAAGACATGAGACTCATCTCTTGGCTCGTCCCAAAGGATGGCAGATTACCTTGATGACAGTCATCTGAATTTTGTTAGCCCATCCAATGAGTAATGTACTAGAATTCTTCCAGGAAAGGTGGCATTTATATAAATCTGCTCGAGGACTATCAGGCGTTCGCTCTATATGAGATATGCGAATAGAATTCTGTATGTCATAAAGTTTGACTCCCTGCGAATCACAGATTAGTCACAACGTTAGAGGGTAAGATGGAGGGGACAGTCTGAAATTCAGACAAGAGCATTGTCTATTTACAATATCATTTGCCCATGCAACTATACTTCCGTTCCACTTAATCGTGTATATTGGGCCTTCGCCTTCATGAATGACAGTATCGCGGTATCCGAACCAACCTGTTTTCGCGCACGAAATCAAGAGTTTGTGAGTAACGCTTTTTAACAGATTTGGCACTAAAAACGCAAAATCAATACCCTTCTCATGAAATACCAATTGTTCCGCCATTCCCCCTGTACAGAACTGCCGGGCTCCACGTTTCGCAAACTCTGGATCCAATGCAATCGCTTTCACGGGTCGTTTGTACGTGTACGTTGTCGATTCTCCGGTATATAATCCATGAATGATGACTTTGCCTATTTAGTACACAATGCATTGTAAATTTACGTTCCATTTTGGATACTTTCTTTATGAAAAGGGTACCGTCGTCTGATGCGCTTGCTATATATTCTCCTGCGGCATCAATACAGACGTCAGTGACTGAGGCAGCATGACATGGTATCCGCTTAGTTTGAGTTCCTTCAAGATCTAGTAAATAAACAATCCCCCAATGTGTCCCCAGGACCTATTATGTTAAGTAAAAAAGAAATTTAAGTGTCAAGAACTGTTCCAAAGGGCGTAGTAGTCACAAAATGGGCCAGTAGAGGATTATTAAACTAACCAAGAACTTATCAGAAACAGCCAATGCACTGGCTGGCTCTTTCTTCAACAGATCCACAATATTTCCTTGGAGCCGCTGATATTTCAATTGAGGTTCCTCCTCCTCCTCCTCCTCCTCTTCCTCGTCTTCACTGTCGTCGGCCTCTTCGGTTGATTCGTTCTGATTGGCATCGCCGTTTTCAGTGGATTCTTCATCGGGACTACTTGTCGACTCCTCACCCGATGAATGCTCCTCTGCAGATAATTCAGAATGCTCAGAATTCTCGGGATCCATTCGCTACAATTCAGTGATCTTTGTACTTGCGTATAACGAGAGATTATTGGACCGTGTTATCGTGCCGGGAAATTATGTTCTCAATTATTCTCTTGTTATTACATTCCAACCCATTGATATATTCAACGCTCAATTCAGAATTCTTCTTTCGTTAAATATATTAGAAGATCACAACCAAACTATATACCCAAGAATTATTAAATTTGAGCACGTGTGCGTTGCCCGGTTGAATAAACAAGGTTAATTGCATTTAACTCTTAACGTGGAGTGAAATGACGAATTTCAGCCTGCGCTGATGACTGATATAAACTCCACTGAAACGGGCACAGATATTAATGGAACATCCAAAGTATTATGTGAAGTGTGCAGCGGGGAGAACCCAAAGTATAAATGTCCCAAATGCTCAATTCGGACTTGTTCCCTCGAATGTGTCAAGAAACACAAGTCCGACATAGATTGCGACGGCATTCGATCGAAAACTCATTTCGTATCTTTGAGCCAATTTGATGAGAATCAGCTAATGAGTGGTAATTGTCGCTCTGTCGTCCCTTCGTCGCCCCTTTTGAAATTCTTTGTGGATTCACACCTCTTATTTGACTACGATATGATACAGACTTTAGCTTTCTCAGCGAAATCACCCGAACAGCAGATAATGCTATACGAGAGAATGCTGTATTACCGGGACCAACTACATGTGTATCGAAACGAAGATCCAAACGACCGAATAATCAACCGCGGCTGCAGTATCGACAGAGCTTGCTTGCGAAGCATGCCAGATCGAGGAATACGATTGTTAAATTTATGAGTCCCGGAATGGAAAGACATGAGCAGAATAAAAGCTATTATTGTAATCGGTATTGTATTTTTGTTATGTTATCTTATGAGTGTCCTGATGGAATTAAAAATATTCAAATTCTTACATTTTCAGCTCACGAGAAATTCAATGGACGATTGAATTCAAATTTCCAACTTGTAGCGATTATCGAATACAAATCCACAAAGTTTCCGAGAATTCAACTCCTTTATCCAACTTGAACACATTTTTAGACCCTACCCAACCGCATTTACGTCATTTATTGAAATTGTCCGAATTCCCCTTGTCCGATCGTTCTCGGGCAATCAACTTTTATTTATTGAGCCCATACATGACTGGATCAGCCAGAAAAGTTTGTAAACTTGATCCTGAATTGACGTGGAACCAGGTATTGGAGGGAACTACATTGCTAGAATTTCCGATTGTAATTGTATCAGAGGTGGGACTGGACGAATTGGACGCTGGTGACAAGTCTGCTGAAACAACTAGCGACCGGCAGATTTCACCGTATGTGATCGTCAGCAAGGGCGACTACAATACTTCGAAACATAGTGATAAATGTGATCCGACTGAAGAAGGGATGGAGGATGAGATGGAAGGGTCGGACGAAGGAGAGGATCAATTGCAGAAATAACGTGTAAATAAAATTACCATAGTGTTACGAAAATTGAATTCCTGCAGTAACATTCGTGCAAAAAACCTGCTATTGTTGCATCAGAGGAACCGAATGTTAGTACAGGCAGAATTAGCATGTCACAGCAATAGTTTCTGCAGACTTCGCCATCGCCTTGAATTCCTTGCCGTCACAACGGTGCCGCAACACAAAATATCCGCTGCTCTTGAATGCATCTAATTGTCATGTGTAGGCGCGCAACATGCGAACTTGCAAAATGTGAAAAATGCTGAAAAATAGATCTTCGAAATATAAATTGATGATAGGTCCTCTAACCTCCAATCTTCAAGTTCCAAGGAGGAGTTAAATTTCAATTTCGTCATAATGCGCCTCCATAATATCGCAACCGTGATTTACTCCCTCGCACTCACCATACTTTTGTTATCTCGGCAGTCACTCGGCCAATGTCACAGTGCATTGACTGTAGCCTGGAATTCGAATGAACCCAGAGGGGAAATTACAATATCTCACGACAGTTACCTAGAAGGCGTAAATCTTGAACATCGAGAAACCGCTACGTTTTTTGCCAATACGTCCTATTTTGGCGGTACCACGGTAACAATTACGAACTATAAGCTTGGAAATGTACTATACAATTATACTAGCAATTGTCATGGATTCATTGTACGTTCGGAACCCAGTACTGTGCAGGTTTGGCCAGGGGCCAATCAAAAAATCTTACTAAGACCAAAGAAACAACAGTGGTTGAACGCTTTTTGAACACAGTGTAATAGATCAGCATAATGATATAGTTTTAAGGAATTGCATAGAAAATTTCATAACAATCTTAATTGGATCGTGTAATGCCATTAGAAGAAGCCATTGCTCAACTCGCCTACAGATGAATTCTCGTGTTGGTCTAGATAAATAGAAGAGCGGAATAAAATCGTATTTGCAACATCTGATCCTCATCCTGCATGCATTATCTGATGTTTTCGCAAGATTCCATATCATTTACTCTTCGGCATCAAGATTTTTCATCTTTTGTTCATAATTCCATTGATTTCAATATATTCAATTAATTAATTTGAGAGAGAATACGCGTTCCTTCTGACATTCCCTCGCAGGGAAAATTGAAATCGAGTCACATTCAATTCTCATGGATATATAGATTAGATATTACTTTGACTCCCCCGCACACAAAGTAGTTACATAACCGATAATGGGGATTACCGGTCTCCTGCCCCTCCTCAAATCAATCCAAAAGCCGTTCCACATAAAATCACTGGCCGGCCAAACGGTTGCAGTCGATGCTTATGTCTGGCTTCATCGAGGAGCTTTTGCATGCGCCCCGGAATTATGTCTTGGAAAGCCAACTAGAAAGTAATGTGACATATATTCTTCTTCCCAAAGTCTATATCAAGTCATCACTCACGATCCGGGTTATTAGATACATCGACTACTGCATGCATCGAGTTCGAATGTTGCTGCATTACAAAGTGAAGCCTTTTATTGTGTTCGATGGCGGTTATCTACCAATGAAAGCCGGAACTGAAAAGGAGAGAAGAGAGTAAGAGTCTATATCTTCTTTCATACAGCGATTTGAGCTGTACCCTTCGCTTTCATAAATTGACAGCACTTCGACCGAATATTAGGAGACGAGAAGAAAATCGAAAAAAGGGAATCGAATTATGGGAAAAGGGACATAAATCAAAAGCAGCCGAGTACTTTCAAAAGTGTGTTGACATTACTCCAAGCATGGCATATGAATTCATTCAGGTTTGATACTCGGCTTCTTCATCACTTGAGCGTACTGCCGCCGTCGCGTTGCTGACAACTCTGGTTTGTTTCTATTGGTATTATGAATCAAATACATAGGCATTGAAGGCCGAAGGCGTTCAATTCGTTGTAGCACCGTACGAAGCAGATGCACAGCTTGCGTTCCTCGATAAACATGACATCGTCCAGGCCGTCATAACGGAAGATTCGGATCTGCTGGTGTTTGGTTGTCGCAAAGTACACTTCCTTTCCTCCTATCAGAATACGCTTTGGCCAGAACTCTATATTTGCTTCTTCAAACCTCTATTGGCTCAAATTCTGACAGTTGATTTGTTGAATTCCTCATCATGCTTTTCATAATCAGGTCATCTTCAAGCTCGACAAATACGGGGAGGGTGTTGCAATTTCTCGGTCTGACTTCACGAAGAATAAAGAACCGAATTTCATTGGATGGTCGGATGATATGTTCAGATACATGGCCATTCTTTCTGGCTGCGATTATTTAAGTTCCATCCCAGGATTTGGATTGAAAACCGCTTATCGATATCTAAAGAGAAGAGGGAATGTCGACAGGGTACACCCAAGCCGCTAACATAAACTCAAATCGAGTGAATTCTTTTATTCACATTCTTTTAATTCTTATAGGTGCTTCGTGAAGCACGATATGATGGCTACAAAATCCCCCAAGACTACGAATCCAAGTTTCGAGAAGCCAACTTAACTTTTCTCCACCAACGTGTTTTTGATGTTAGAACCCAGCAGATAGTTCATTTGAACCCAATGCCCGAGTCTGAAGATAATGAAAACTGGGATTTCCTCGGATCGTATCCTTTTTAATATACATTCTGCCGCAAAATATCCAAATCTGTTAATAGTAGAATGTTCCTTCACTTGCCTCGACTCAAACAGCGACCTTGACCCCGAAGTAGCAAAAGCAATTGCCACAGGAGAAATCGATCCCATAACGAAAGAGCCGATACAATCTATATCGCGATCTGTAACGGACCAGGTACATTGTCATATTGCTTATGCGACGTTTATAATATCGTCTAATCATTGCCATTTCAACCAGAATCAAATCAAACCGGCCAACAGGATGAAACCTAGGAGTCTCTCGGTACCACAATCAAACACAATATCCGCATACTACTGTGAGTAAAACTTCTTTACTATTTTTATATTTTCATCGGTTGTTACAGCATGACCCTTCAAACTAATGAACGATTCAGCAAAACTACCCGACTCGTCTTCACAATCAAAGTCGAAACGTTCAATTGAAGAGCTATCGGAAACTAAAGAAAACCTAGATGTTAATCACAACTCAAAAAAGAGGATGACTATATGGCAGAAATCCTTCTCATTCTCAACTTCCAGTACATCCGATGGAACCTCGACTTTAGCATCTACGGAGAAACGAACAATAAGTCGGTATTTTGCCCCCCAATCCTCAGCCACTTCGCAGGTGCAGACATTTCGGACTGACACTGACGATGAACATATCAAAAGTATGGAAACTAAAGAAAACGGTACTGAAAAAGATAAGTCAGAGGAGAAAGAGATAGATGATTCAGTCGTGATCACGATTGAAGATGAATTAGAAGCCGGACAGGGTGACATTGCCAACGACATAGATAAAATTGATGATGAATATGACCGATTGTTCACTGACACAGGTGAGGAGCAGAATAATGATGCGGTCGGTGGTGATGGTTCCGATGACGCGGTATGCGAAGAGGACAGTGGACGGAAAAAACAAATAGTAGAAGAAGAAAGGAAACAAAACAAAGATGAATATGAATCTGAAGATAGTGAAAACTTGGAATCAATCTCGGTACTGGGAGCAGTTGGCGAAGAGATTAAGACTGTTGAATGTTTTGATACCTTGGACGACAAAGAGAACGTGGAAAGTATAAGAGAAGTCGTTCATTCGAGCGTTAAAGTGGATCGAGATTTGGTTGGGACGCAAGAAGTTGGAAGAGTCAGTCAAATCGCGAGCTCACTGCACAAAAGGTTTTCGTACCCTCTGGCGACTTCGTTGTCGCGAAAAAATGAAAATGGGTTGAGCAATGTACGTGATCCTCTCATTTCAACTTTCTTGTGTTAGAATTATTATGTGTAGAGCCATATTAACATATGTCTATGTCTGGTTATTCCTTGCGTCACACTCAATTCATGATGTAGAATCGACTCAATCATTCCTCCTTTTCAGATCTGCCCATATATCACTTTACAAGCGATATTACCCATTTTGAACGGCACCATTCATTTTCAAATCAGACATCCTCTACGAGTGTATCTTCCTCATCGTCCTCGTTTCAATCTACCATCAAATCAAATAACCTAAATTCAGATCACTTCGCTCCAAATCATGCGAATTCGCCCTCTTCTTCCCTGCCATCTTTCAATACTTCTGCTTTAGCCTCTTCGCACTCTCGGCGATCGAATCCGATGCAATCGACATCCTCGAGTACACAAAAGAAAAGGTTAGGAACATCTTCAAGATCAATGAGTCGAAAAACGAATGCAGGAAAACAAACCCAAAGTTCGCAACAAAGACAGCCGACTTTGTCGCAATTTTTGGATGATAAATGGCTAAAACCAGTTAACGGCGGATGGTGATGGGTGAACTTTGGCGATAATCTCTCTTGGTTTTGAGATGCTGTGGCATCAATGGTTGTAAATTATTTGAATGGATACTTTCTCCTTTTGTGTGTTCGATGTAGAATTGACCTTTTTAGGGGTACATTGTAGAATATTTGTAACTACTTTTTAACTTAAGACATGATTGTACTCGACGCAAAGAATATAATATCTTTTTGAATGAGAATAGTCTTTATACAAAGGACTATTTCAGCGTTGGTTTTATTAACTTTCAGCAGATCCGGCCTTTCACGCATTTTCGCAACCCTTGTAAAGTCGTGGACGCGTTAACATAGGCGGTCTGCCGGAATCGACTCTGATCTGACACCAGCATTTTAAATACTGTCCAGAATGTCAGAGGGCGACGATAATACTTCGATATCCCTTTGTCCTAATCCGCAATTGCTTGAGAGAGTGAAGCAATTGTGCCGCAAAAGTGGGGAGGAAGATTGCAGTTGCTCTGTTGTTTCCAAGGTCGGGCCCAAAACAATGATTAAATGTCATTGTGGTGCATCGTACGCAATGTATGAAAATAGGCTTCAAAATGCTGAGAAGCATCACAGCGCTCGTAAGTTTGGATAACGTTATCATTGAGATCTATAAGGTTAGACTGACAGCGTTCTTCAGCGAGTCACACATCTAAATCTAAACAGAAGCGGAGCGCCAAACGAGTTTTTTCCAACTTCTTTAAGCCATCACACGGTCAGAATGCACCTATTCCATCCATTCGCAAACAAGCTGTAGAACGGCCTTGTGTTGGATTGAATGATACTACCTGGCATCGCCCGAAAGCTCGCCCTGAGAACAGCATCTCCGCATTCAGTGAGCGTTCCTTGTTACGAGAACGTGGAGCCCCTCCCATTGATAAGATTAGTTATGAGATAACTGGAAAAAAGAGGTACAGTTAATTGAACGGAGACGAATTGGCATTGGTTGAGCAGCAACGTCTGTCTGAAGTCACATACGTAGTGGAAAAGGATCGGGTAAGATCTGTATCTTGCAAGAGAAATGTTCAATGTCCAGCAACTATGAACCCGGATCAAGTTGTTTGCGAGAAATGTCTTGCATTAAAACAAGATCGCTCTCTTATAACATCCTTGAATCCAAAATCGAAGGTGTCCACCAGCAATGGTGAAAACGAACTCCGTGAAACTGCAAAGTATACCCCAATCTTTTACCAAGTACGTCCGGACCCCATTCGGCAATCAATCATTCTCAACTCTCAATTGAAAGATCTTGTCAAGCCTGCGGAGCAGGTTGCGGACAATCACAGCGAAGAAGTATCTAAGGAACTGTAATAACAAGGATTCCTATTGTTAATATGGCCGTCATAATGTCATAATTCGTTGTCCACGGTCTTGCATACTTGCATGTCCCGTTTTTTCCATAATTTTGGACCTAACAAATTGCTATGTATTGATGTATTAATAAAATTACTCTATACCCGGAATGTCCATATAAATTCCACCCAATTTTCCGTAATTTGCAATCTGAAGATTTGCGAGAGCATTCGAGTAGCATTCGGCGGTCCGCCTGAGTCACTGACAGTCTGACACCGTTGAATGCAAGAAATAGAGTTTTGATCTTTCACAAATCACAATATATCCGATGACGAAAATGAAATCCAGAATGTTCAATGAGTGTTCAATGCAGCAATCAAAGTCCGTCTGACATTTTGCCATTTTATCGCAGTCCAATTTCCGCATTTGGTAATTCTCTGGAATGTATCCGTCTCCCGTTTGGCCAGGGCCAGATCAGAATCAGTCACTGTTCTAGTACCATATAAACCCTCGATTTCTTTCTTTCCAACATTACTATCAGTTCAACATTTTACAATAAGTGATAATTTATACTTCAACATTGTGCGTTGTTCCTGATCCCCATGGCATCATCAGTACGCTCTATCGCCGCGTCCCTTTGCGTCGTCCTTGTCATCGGCCTCTGCGTTGATTTTATGCTCGCTGTTCCTGCTCCAATCTCAGCATCAAACGATTCAATCGATGTTGACAATTTGTACAGCGAATATCATTTCGAAGGGTACGCTACATTTGGAAAATCCAATATTACAAAACGCGGATTGTACAAGAGAGATTTCAATGGTAAAGCAACTTACTATTACAAAGGTGAATGTCGGCATTGCATCAACTCAAGCTCTATATCTTCACGTCACGCTCGCATCGATCTATGAAAACTAATATTTTGCCTTTCTATCATAGGAATGGGAGCCTGTGGATTATTCGATTATGAACGAAACAACGACAATGTTGCAGCTTTGGTATGTAATTACCTTAACCCTTCTGACGTGAATCTCCTCAGCGACTTGTACAGTCAGCTAACTGTCCGTTTTGTCAATCAGAATCAATTTGATTACGGATTTCCAACTTGGAAAGGTCCAAACTGTGGCCGCTGTATTTCAGTGTATTTTCCCGATATAAAGATGTCAAAAGTATTCAGGGTGACTGATCGTTGTGAACAAACTGGTACGTCTTCTTTCCCTCTTTTCGCTTTGCATGGAACCAGAGTTTGTTAAAACGCAATCTTACCTGAAAACATGAATAGGATCAAACTGTTACCGTGGTGATGTCGATCTACATTTTACCGCTTTCCCGGATGCGTTGAGAAGACATGGCAAAGTAAAAATTCAGTGGAAATACTTAAGTTCTTGCGCTCAACGTGTCGATAGCGGAATCGGGTTCGGTAATATCAAGAGTGGAAGCTCGGCCCCAAAGCCTAAACCGAAACCTAAACCAAAAAGAAAACCTGCGCCGAAACGAAAGTCAAAATCCAAAGGCCGGAACAGACAGTAATAGACTTTTTCACATTTTTGTTGAGCGAAGCAATGGCAATTTTCGGCACGTACATTTGCGTTTGAGGCAGCAAGATATGAATTTCATCAACAGCATCATAATTATCAATGCATTACATTCGGCAATTACTTTGGGCATAGCATGTACATAATCTTAATTAATGTCTTTTTCAACATGGTCAATCTCATGGGTTCATTTATGATAGTGCAAGGGGTAGCAATAGATTCATAGATTTTCATTTTCATAATATTGTAAGATTGTCAATAATCATTAAATCTCACATTAATTTCATTACTTTCTTTACAACAAAAACTTGTGGGGTTATAGTTTTCTATAGTACATATTAGTATATGTTGAAACTGTTTAATCACGTCCACCTCTATTTCCTCCTCGACGGGGTCTCCTTCCTCCCCTTCGGCCACCTCTGCCCCTACCACCACGGCCTCCTCGTCTATTGAACCCACCGTCATTGTTATTGCGGCGATCTTGACCCCCGCGATGTCCGTGACCAGATGAATACGTCAAATTAGAGTGGAACCCTGCCGCCGTTTCTGTTCGCATGATTTCTCTTAAAGCCATAGTCGCGTATGCTGAGGGCGGTAATCGGAATGAGAGAACTAGAGCGAGGTGGGAGCCTGAACATTACAATAGTATAAAGCTGGTAAGTTGTTGCTAACTTATCGAAACGACGTCAGAACAAGAATGCTGACCTTCTTCAATAATAAGTTCCTCTTCACTTTCAGCTGAGGACTCTTCAACAGGGATTTTATCAGACAGTGGGATTGTCATATCTTCGTATCTGCACCACCTCCATTTAACTTCTGTAGCTTTGCCCATGAATTTTCGATAGGAACCGGTGACAGCCAATAACCTTTACAGAGAGAATAAATTAGGATCAAGTAGGACGCAACCAATACTGGAAAATAAAACCGGGTAATTCGTACTTATTCTTATTCCACATTGCCTCCAAGTTTAGGTCGTCCTTCTCTAACAACTCTTTATATTTCTCTCCTACGGCGTTCTGTGGGATCTGAACAGCAAAACCTGGCTGGGGTAGCACAACATCAAATATCGTGTACCGTCCAGAATTCAATAACTCCTGCGTCAACACTATCGGTTCGATAATCGGCTCACGATCACTGTCTACTTCTACATCGGTTTTGCGAAATTTCGGGTCAAGGTCTAAAGGCTGGATTAAATGTTCGTCTTCGGGTTTGGCGACAACAAGGTCACCTAAAATCGGCTCGTTTCCGAATTCGGAGAGGCGAAAGGAGACAATCGAATTCCAAATGTATGACTGATATGAATGAAGATACATCAATCTGAGGTTACGAGGGACCTATCGCCAGATGTTAGAGCCCGTGGTAAATTCCCGGATAATGCAGTTGGAAGAATCACATACAGCAAGAAGAGCTCCGACATAATCTTTGCCATTGGTTTTACCCAAATGCTTCAATACCTCTCTTTCTGCGACATACTTGAATGGGAACTTTCGAAAACATTCTTCGTAATTTGTCTTGTTCTGCTCCCAAAACTCGCGAACCTCTTTCACATGATCGACATCCCCCTCTCGCGGCTTCAAAATTAATTCCACGGCTTCCTCATATTTGCCTTGTAATATTGCACGACCGATCCAATATGTCGGAATAGCTGTAGTACCAAATCGCTGCATGCCATAGTAATTAATAAAGCCTGATGAGCGGAGAGAATTCAAGGCGACTTCAATTTGCGGAACTAAGTCTTCTGGGGTCGTCTTGCCCGAATCATCAACCGGTTGCACATTCCTATAAAGCGTGTCAATCAGAAATCGTAGAATTTACAGCGTTGTGAACGACATACCTTATGGTTATGATAAACTCATTGCCTGCGGAGGCACCCAGCTCCAGTTGAGAGGGAACGTATCTATTTGATGGGATCAGTACTAATTGGGAGGAAAAAGACAGAGAAAAGTAAATACCTGAAATTGCCAACTTTGATGTTCCTCAAATACTTGTTCAAATTCACCAACTGCTTAGCTTGAACGTGATATGCCGTGACTTGTTGCGTTGTCAGGCCACGTTTGTCTTTAGTGCCAGCATATCCGAATACCTTGTTCGTGGCTCTAAGGAATTCGAGCGATTAATTGCTGAGTAGGTTAGCCAATGTCACATAGATGAATACTCACCGTATTTTTCCGGCAATAGTACTGATCGCTTCCATAGTATCCATGTTTTCTTTATACACGTGAAATAGCAAATAATCACCACCTAATTGAGCCCAATCAGGTCTTTCGCCTCGTCCCCGCTTATGTTTCATTGAATGTCTGTATTGATGGTTTTTGACTTGAAATATAATGGCGTTATCGACGGTACGAGTATGTATTTTCCTAGTGGGTAAAGATGCCTTTATGGCTTGGTATAGCGCAGTTCGACGAGCTTTATCCTCGATTATCTAAGTGGAAAACATAAGCTTATTGAAAGGCTGAAGAGCCGTTCGCCGAATAAAACACACCCCAGTAGATACATTCTCCGGATTATCACCGCCGCTAGTTATCATTTTTCTCATAGATTCCATGACATCAGAAGACACAAATTCCGATAACGCAGAAAGAAACGGTTCACATTCTTCTATTGTCACAAACTTCGGAGCTTCAGGTTCTGGTGTTGACACTTCAATTGATGAGGCTTCAACGCCGGAATTTTTAACGGTGGCAGGTTTCTCCGTTATATTTGTATTGTCAACAGCGGACTCTTCTCCCAAATCAACTGGAGTCATTTCCGTGTCCACATTCGCCGCTTCAAACGCGGTTTGATCTCCATCGTGTTCCGCGGCATCGTCAACTTCAGTTATCTCGTCATCTATATCTATAATAATTTCATACTGATCTTTCTTTGAAGCGTCGTTTTCTTGCGCGTCGGCATTCGAAACATGGGCCATAGCTGCCAACTCGGTTTCGGGAATGTCGTAGTTGGTTACGCGAACGACATTGCCATCGAGATTGATTTCATTCACGACGAAATCAGAGTAACTATTTCAATAGCAAAGCATTGTTTTACAATTATAAGTTAGCACACCATAAATTGAAGCATAAGTTGATGATCTTTGCGACGCTAGTGCTCTGAATTCAAACCCTACATACCGATTCTTAATGATAGCTGTAAACCCGGGGTTCTTCTTGCATATAAATTCTTTAATACCCACAGATTCTTCTGTCACAAATTTTCTATTTCCTCTATCGCTAGGATTCGTTACACTACCCGGAGTTGACGGAGATTCGGCGCCAGTGCTCACTAAAGTTGACGCGGATACGACAATTGGTATATTTCGTTCATCCACTGCGGCAGATTGAGTACTTTGCGCTGTGCCTTCACGATGAATTCTCTGCTTCTTTGCAGGGGGTGGGTTGGAGGAAGTCATTATGAACTGTAGTCTGCCTCCAGGGCTAGAATAACCTCAAGGTTAATATTGGAGGTGTCCTTGTTTTGAGTCACGTGTCAATCGCTAGTTGGTTACACACATTCCTCTTGGACATGAATTCTCCCGAGCCGTTGAACCTGTTCTAATCAAGATTGGAATTCTCGCACGGTTTTGTGCGTTGTGAACATCACAAATAGAACTGTACCCAAAAATGCCGAATTTTGTTCCACCATGACAATAGAGCCATAACCATTCACACATCCTGTATTAGAAATATTCACCGTCGACGGCCTTTAAAAAATTTCAGAATTAATGAATTATGTAAATTTGATTGTACTTCAATAATAGACGGTAGTACATTCTAATTTGGTGCATCATTTCCTGTAGACAATAGTGACGGTTTTAAATGCTGTGATTGGGACGGTAATTAAATTACTTGATTGACGCGGTCAAACTCTTCGTTCGATGCTAGATAGCCTTTAATAAAGCATTTTGATGAGCTGTCTCTTTCAACACTTTACACTCCAATATCATTTTGCACGGCGACATGGCACTCTCCACTGGACAGCTACAGTCTATCCAGATTGCCGTCAAGACTTCGTCGGTCTTATCGTTCTTTGCCACTCTCGTCGTCCTGACACACCATCTGAGTGACCCTAGAAGGCGGCTGGCCCTGCCTTTTAACAGAATCGTATTATCCCTTATCCTGTCCGACTTTTTCAAAAGCATTGCAGATTTTATCGCCGGTTGGGGATACTCTCTGGGTTCAAAATCGCTATGTCAATTTCAAGCCGGTAAGCATGACTTGAATTCAATCTGCGAAGCGGCGCCATGAGGCCGCATAATATAATTAAACTTCTTTGTTAACGGACTTTTTTTCGCTCTCAGGAATGATCCAATATTTTTCATTGTCCTCATTTATCTGGAATGGCCTCTTGGCATTTCATTTATTGACTACACTGAGGAGAGTTGGGAAAATTAGCACCGTCCGAGAGTATATATACCATATTGCTGGATGGGGAGTACCTATAGTTCCAACTTCGCTACTTTGCTTCAATATCATCGCAACAACAGATAAGAACGGTGCTGTCGTGCCCATAATGGTGAGCTAATATCTCTTATTCCGAATCTTGTATGATGAAATCGCTCACACGAATATATCAAATATTAATAGGGAAATGCTAGTCTGTGGTGCTGGATAACCACTCCATATGGCTTTTACAGGATGGCATTCTTTTTCGGTCCTATGTGGATCATTATGCTTTTCAACTTATTTGCCTTCGGTTACCTTTCGCTTGTTCTTCGTAATTCAGCGAAGCGATTGCAACAGTTTTCGAGACATCGTTCGAATATTGCACCTGGCGGGTCCGAATTGAAAACGAAAATTGTTGCTGTTTTTGACAGGAAGAACAGAGACCTAGAATCTTGCGATCCTAGAATCTCTTCCGGACATTTCGGACGAAGCTCAGCAGGAAGCCAGAAGTCTACCGCCAGGAACGGTAGGAGATCTCTATCCAGAGAATTGAGTGTGTATTCCACTCATTGCATTTCATCTCATTCAAATATTAACATTTCTTCTGCTCAGATATCAAGGCTATTTTGTATCTGTTAGGTTTTTTCATAACTTGGATTTGGTGAGATTTTCTTCTGTCCAAATTCGACATTGCAGGAAATCTAACTTTTTTATGTTGTAAAATGAAAAATAGGGGCAGTATAAACCATATTCAAAATATAGTCTCTCCGAATGAACCGATATTCTTTCTTTTCTTGATGCACGGTGTAAGTTCCTTTCTCTTGACCGCTTCCTCATTCTTGGCATTGACTGCAGACTGACTCTACTGTTGAATCGTTCCAGCTTTTTACACCATTGCAAGGTTTCCTCAATTGCGTAATTTACTTTGGTGATCGCATTGCGCGGTCTTGTGCAACGGACACTCCGAGCAAGCACCCCTTGCGAGATCGGTCGGAATTTGAATAGATTTTATTGTATATCAATTATCTATAGACATGTAAATTGTAAACACAGCTGTAATTTAAATGTTTTGATTCCCCAGATATAGATGTTCAATATAGTAGCTTTGACCTCGCTGATTGAAGTTCGCAGCCAAGAGAACGCGGTTCGAATTCCCTCCATCGTTTCTCTATATCTTTGTCCCTTCTTTCAATCTTCATCAATAGGATATAAATACCAAGTATGCTGGGTTCATCACATAAGGCATCATCGACACTCGATATTCAGATTGTTAGCTCCTCGCTTCAATCGGCCAAAGTGCTGAATTCATCAAATTTCCACCTACTCCCCTGCAACATCGATCATGATGGCCCCGCCAAAGTTTCATCCTATTTCGTCGTAAACGAAGCAAAAAATGAGACTGACTTATTAAATGGAGAAAGTACTACTCAGCATACAGGTACAGTCACCATTTGATGTTTGTTTTTCGACAGATTGTACTGTTCTGTGGCAATGTGAATACGGCGATATTCTCAAAGCTGACAGAATTTCTTCTTTTTGTTTTGGTTGTTCCTCCGATCGATCTTGAATTTAACAACTACTGTAACCTCAGATAAACAATATGAAGCGTCATTTAGAGGCAGGCATTTACGAGGACGAAATGTACCGATTCCACCTGGGTATCAAGGTCAGTTCAATCCTGCGTTATCTCAGTGCATAACCGTATCCCTACAATGTCACAATCTCTTCGTCCCATGCTCTTCTAATATTATCATTCTATTAAAGGTCATATTCTGCAGGAAACCTCCGTCAACGATCACCATATATATAGTAACGAAGAAGATCAGGATAATCATGATCCTAAGCGTACTTTTAAATCAGTGTACAAGTTTAACGAAATAATGTTATGGGGTCACGATGAATTTCCTCAATTGTGGAAAGATAATGTTCTGAAAGGGTTAGACTGGTGTAGTATGTCTTTAGAGGTATGTATTACTCCCTGTTGTTAAATTCGAGTCATCAGTTCGTGCTCTCCTCTGCTCGATATCGCTATATGCCAATGCTAAGTATAGGATCTCTCGTTCTTTCTTAGCTTCACAAACCGCTCACAGAGGCTGATGTGTTAGCTGAAATGGCGAAATCTGAGGCCTTGGCTGAAACCGAAGGACAGAATTAGAATCTGCGACTCTTCAATGCTGGTCATTGTAAATTTGGAAGGATATAATGTGATTAATCGATATTTTAAGCCTGTGTATTCCCAACCATCATGTATTCATAATAATTGTCTTAAATTAAAGTTGTCATTGAAACACAAAATACAGGAGTCCACTTGCTTTCAATCCTACCCCTCTTTCTACCATTACTCCATCATTCTCACGCCAACACGGAATTTTGAGGTCAAAAGAATATCTTCTATTGCTTGCAAAGGCGAATACAATACATAATAATCGGCGACACAGAATTGACAAAACTACATCCATAAATGTACATGAAAGATGATACGAGATCATAATAAGAATGATTGGGCCTCCATTATGGGGAAGATGAAATATCTCGCAACGACTGAGATGAAAATTCCGAGGGGTCCTTAGCAATTCCCATTTCACTATGCATTCTTTGAAGCAACTTTTCACTCAAAATAGAGGCTCAACCTCCAAACACCATTTCACATCTCACCATTATATACACTTGCCTTATACTTTGCGGTATCATTTGGGAACACATCTATCGACGATTCCCTCGCCTCCTAGGCACTGCGATTTTTCTGCCCTGAGAATTGGCATTACCTGTTCCTGAACTGCCCATGTTGAATAGAGCCGGTGAATTGTTAGATGAACTCGCAGCCGTGGTATTATTTGATCCTGCGCCTGCCCCACTTGCACCAAGGTTAAAATTGAAATTGGAAGGCGCAAACCCGGCTCCTGTCGGCTGAACTTGCGGACTTGGATTGACAGAAGGCGACTGACCAAATTGAAATGGAGTGGAAGGACCGGATCCAAATCCGATGGCTGGGCTTTGCACCGGAGTTTGAGATAACTGGGAGCCACCGAAAGCGGGTACAGGCTGCGATCCGAAAGGTTGTGAAGGGGGTTGTTGAGTCTGTGATCCAAATGCGAATGGTGTGGGTGCCTGGCTTCCGAATGACGCATTTGAATTCGGACCCGAATTAAAAGCTGATCCTGGGCCGCCGAAAGCAGGCGAAGCTGTCGGTGCTGGCTGCGTATTGAAACCACCCATTGAGGATTGTTGCGAGGGTTGTGAAGCTGACGAAGAGCCACCAAATACGAAAGGTGAAGCTTGCCCAGAAGCTTGTACGGACGTTTGGGTGGATGCAGGTGCTGCACCACCAAAAACAAATGGGGTACTTTGGCCAGACGTTTGCTGAGATGATTGTGCCGATGAGGAAGCGCCGCCAAACACAAACGTATCGCTCGTTGGAGCGCTGGATTGTCCACCACCAAAGTTGAAGTTCATAGCCAACGGAGCAGACGGTTTTGCATTCTGATCTGTGCCAAAACCCCCAATGCCGCCAGTGCTGCTACCAGGCGCTGATGGATTAAAATTGAACGAAATTGCCGGCTGTGCTGACGACGAAGAGCCAAAGCTAAAGGCGGGGGGAGCGTTGGTCTGAGCTTGCGGTTCAGAGCCAGACTTTGAGCTGCCGAATGCCATCGTTGAAGTGGGTGCCGAGGCTGACGGTTGCGACGACGATCCGAAAGCAAAAACGTTAGCAGTAGCCGGTGCGGGGCCTGACGTCGGTGCTTGAAAACCGAAACTGGTTGATGATTCTTTCGGAGCGCTTAAAATCGATGGCGCGCCAAATGAAAATTGAGATGTGGTTACCGGTTGTGAACTAAACGCTTGACCGGAAGATGAGGCTGGAGTTGCTGCAGTCTCCTGAGTAGGAAATGAGAAAGCCGGTGCCGACGCAGGAGGGGCAGCAGCTGACGAAGTTGCGGCACCGAATGAAAAGCTTGCTCCAGTAGACGGCCGCACTGGACTTGACTCTTTCGCTGATGTTGGAGTGCCGATTTCCATCATATCGTTGCCGGTGCTCGACGTAGGAGTTACGTTAGCTCCTTTAGGTTGGCTTGCAGGTGCGGGAGTTTGCTGAACTTCGGATGAAGGTTTGGTGGAAGCGGAAACGCTGGAGCCAAAAGAAAAGGTTGGGGTTGATGATGGGACTGATGTTGTGGGTTGCTGAGCAGTTGTAGAGAATGAGAATGAGGCGGACTGAGTAGCCTGACTAGAGGGTGTAGCCGATGTCGTTGCCGAGGGGAATGAAAATGTTGAAGCAGAAGCCGATGGTTGTGAAAATGAAGGCGGTTTGAAAAAGTCAAAAGAAGGAACCGGGGTCTTTTTAATTTCAGGTTTAGATTCCGAAGCTTTCTTTGGTGATTCTGTTTTTGAAGTCACTAAGGGAGTAAATGCAGTTGACGCTACACTTGAAGTGGCGGAGGCAACAAAACCATTCGGTTGACTTGATTCTGTATTCTCCTTCTTCTCTGAGACAGTGCTTGAAGCCTCAGTCGACTTCGCGGGAACCGCTTCTTCAGTTTTTGATGATTGAGTCCCTGTTGCCGGAAATGAAAAGCCCGAAGAAAAAGCGAATCGCGCTGTCCCCTTGCCTTCGGTAGATGGAACCGCTGGCAGCGATGAGAAAGTAAAAGACGATGATCCTGACGCAGGTTTAACGGGTGAAGTGGATGACTGAGTCGTCTGAGCTTTGGTGGTAGAATTGGGAGTACTAGAAACAGAGGGTGGAGCAGATGCAATATTGAACTCTTTCGGCGGGCTTGTCGATGAATCTTTTGACTGAAGGAGGGAGTTAAACGACAATCCAAAGCGAAATGTATTGAGGTTAAGATACAAACCTTCTCCACTGGCGGTTTAGGAAGTTTGAAAGGCGTAGAATCGGCTTGAGCCGAGGGTTGGCGGATGGGAGATGTTGCTGCATCAGATTTCTAAAGAGTGGAAGAAGTAATCAATATTTTCAGTCGATCCAATTCTGATTAAGGATTCAAATCTTACATAGGGTTGCTTCTCAGTAGGTTCTGGTGGCAAATCTTCTTCCAAAGCGGAAAATCTACCTTTATTGACCCGTCGCGACCGCTCTCTGTTAAGTAAGTGTGACTCGGCCTTCAAACTTGAACGAGACGGCGTCGGAACGACAGCTCGACTTGTGGTTTCTGAGCGAACAATGGGAACTGGTAACGCCGACGATGACGCTGTAGAATTTGTAGATTCTGCGGCAATCAAATCTGATTTGAAACTAACAGATGGCACCGTTCCCTTCCCGGTTTCCTGATCAATGGAAGACTTTCGTTTTTCTTTTTCGGGCTTGCTTGTAAGCTGGTAAGGAGCTCCAGAAATCGCAGAGGCGCGTCTACTAACAGGCTTGCCCTTCTCCGTTTGTTTACGAGGGATCGGTCCGATCGGTACAGCCAGATACGAACTCCTTGTTTGTCTGGTATATCGGGCAGGGGGTGCACGTCGAGCTTCACCAAAAGGAGATAAAACTGATCCAAGATTATTCAAAACACTTTTGGACTTTGCGTTCGATACGTCAGAAACCAATAAATTAGAAGCAAGGGGTGTTTTATCAGAAAATCTGATATCAGATCCCCACAGCATTTTCCTTTTTGCATCCATAAAGGTCCTCCTGGCTAATTGGCCGGGGGCCTCGTTCTTTGAGGTCAAAGAGCCAACCGGGGACATCGGTTTCCCAGTTGAATCCATCAAAGTGGGTCTCTTAAACGAAAATCCTCTGTAGTTGCTATCTGCCCAGTCGAACAAACTGTCCTTGTTGTGTGTTTCTTTAGGAGGCGAGCTATCCCATCCTCTTTTTCTGGACGCTTGCATCGATGGTATATCCGTTGTTTGCGACATACTACCGCGACCGTCCAAATTCGTTTCGTTCGTAGTACCTGATAGTTGAGGAGTTAAACTAGAGGTTTCAGTCGGTGGGGGGTATAAAGATTTGATAGGATTATGAAGATTTAAGCTTCTACTTGAAGCATTTTGGCTCGTTGAAAGGGTGAACTGCGCCGATGATAAACAAATGTCAGTTCGCGAGACACCATAATTTGCACGCACGAAGGCGAGATTAAATATTTACCTGTTCCCGGGCATTCGAAGAAGATTCGCCATTAAGTGACTTAAAGCTTATACTGTTTGAATCTACTACGTGACTTTTCCCTTTCTTCATTCTATTATCAAAAGAGTCTGAGACCTGCCGCGGTTCGTCTTGCCCAGAGGATGCAGTAGGTTGAACATTGCGATCAGAACTTTCCAATCCATTGGTACGACCAGAAAGTTTAGGAAAGTCGATATTGTGTCCATTTAAAGGTTCATCGAAATCCGGCGATCTCTCTCGTCGAGTTGCCCGACCATTCTCTGTTTTTTTGCTCCACGGAGATACCAGCAAGTTTTTAACTGTCCCAAATATACTACTAAATAATCCTTCTCCTGCCTGTAAAGTAATGTGTTGATAAGTTTAAACGTGTGAAACAAGATACGCAAGTGGCATTAACACTTTGCAACAAACATGAAATTACACTACCTGACGCTTTTGATCTCGGCGAGGACGACTACTTCCTTTATCCGGCCTTTGATACGGCGTTCTATTATGTAGTCCAGCAGTAGATGTTCGTCTATTCCTCAGAGGACCGGGTGATACGGGTGTTTCTTTCTCTTTTCTAGGCGACTTGGGATTTCCGTTTGAATCCATGGCAGTCGTGTTTGACATACACAGTTGACAATGATGGCGTAATTCAATCGAATAACGACGGGGTATCACAATAAAGAAGGATCGGAAATAAATGAGGATGCAATCAATTAGGATGCACTACAACATTGCAAAATCCGACCTTCAAACTCTCAAAACTTCACACTAGTATCTGCCTGACAACGGTCACGTGTTGACATCTTTTGGTTTCAATCGTGGGATTGATTATATATCATTTGTGAAATATTGGTAGAGCGACATGGGAATTGAAAATGCACAAATAAGAACAATGTATGTGTCTGGTTTCATTTCTACATTCAAGATTCAAATTTGGTTGTGTTTTGAGCACGTTCCAAGTTACTCTATCTATCACTGTTACGTGAATGTCCTGCGTTAAATGGTTGTCCTTAACGACGAGAAGATTTCCACCTTCACAAAATCCAGGCGTGTGACCGATATTGGATGTAAGGATGAACTGCGAAAGGCAAACTTTCATACAACCGCAGTTTGAGTTGCTACCAGTATAATAATGATCGACTTTCTCTTCATAGTTGGTGACGTCACAAGTGCTTGATATGATCACTTCCACTTTAGCGGACTGACGAATGTGTTCCCGACACATATAACAAGCAGCATATTTTCATCCTAAAGTTATTCCTTCCTGAATCCATATATTAGCATTGAATTCCACGAAATGACTGCTAAGACACGCTTTATCCATTTGTCGCTCCGTCCAACTTTGCAACTGCGATCAAGTACACGTCCACTGGTGTCGATTCCGACCCAGGTGTGCTTCAGCACAAAACAGACGAACGATATCAACCTATATCCAACAGATAATCTTGATCCAGATATTCCGATTAACCCGCATTATCCATCTGAAAAGGTAGTTAGCGGCCCCGAAACGCAGCCGACGTTGGCACCCAGTGTTCTAATTAATGAGAAAGGTGGAGGAAGAGGCAATCTAAAGGAAGTTACACCTCAAGCGCAATCGACTGACAACGATGTTATACATGAAGAGAGTCGAGGTGAGAAAATTCTTGAACTTGCCATTTTGGCGCGTCGGATTTGACATCTTCATACATTTGCATCAATTGACTGAATGACCAATTGCGTTTTCATCAGAAAATTCAAATTTCGACCTAACGCTCTCCTCTACGGGAGAGTACATCCCCGAACTGGATGAATTGCCGTCGCCGACATCTGGTTCATTTCAGGCCGATTCTGCCAGTCCATCTGCCAATGCATCGTCCAAACAGCCTGAAGCGTCTGAACAACCTTCAACCTCCACATCAATCTTTCATCGTCTCAGCAATTTAGTAAGCAAAAGCATAGATCAGACGTTGCATTCTAAGCAATTTCATACCTCCGCATCTGTTCGGCGGTCTTCTGCGGATGATGACACTAAGTGTCGCGAGTCCTCTTACTCCGGATACGGTAATTCTAATTCTGGGTTTGATTACGAAAAAGGTCCCGTATCGAACACTGAGAAAGTTTTCTCGCATCGGGAGGAAAGAAAGCGAGAGAAATCCTCGAAGCCGTCCGACCCTACTTCTGCTGCATTTTCTGGTTACGGCAACTCAAATTCCGGAGTTCAGATTCAACCAAAACGCAAAACCCACACACAATCAATGGAGGCTTTCGCTACTGCTTCACAAGAATCGGAATCGTCAACGTCAGGTTCCACGTATGGACATCGAGGGCATGTCAAGTTCCACCAATTGACGGAGCTCACACGAAACTTTCTGCCAAAGGAATTAAAACGCGATCTCACAACTACATTTGTTAGTGATACTGGTACTTTAATCACTTCTATCTATAACACTTTTCATATAGCTAATGTATTGCGTTGTTCGTTGGACTTGAACAGCAAAACTCGAAGGGGATATTTCGATCGGACCGTTGTCTTCAATCTTCCATCATGCAGTGTTAAGAGCCGATATGAACAAAATCGAAATTGGCAAATCGACAAATATTCAAGATGGAACAGTAATTCACGCGACGAAAGTTCATCCTGTACAGAGTATGATATCTTACCATTTTCTTTTCTATTCTAATCTATCGCGTTTTGTCAGACGTTTAACCGGGTTCCTACTGTGGTTACAGTCGGTGCCAACGTTTCCATATCCCACAACTGTACCGTTCACGGCTCAACCATTCAGTCCAACGTTTTCATCGGCCCTAATTCCGCACTCTTAGATGGCTCCGAAATCTCGTCTAACTCAATCGTCACAGCTGGCTCAATCGTTACCCCTGATTCAAAGTTTCCAGAGAACTCCTTAATTTCAGGGTCTCCAGCACAGGTAGTAAGAGAGTTGACGAAACAAGAGGTAGAACAGGTCGTGTTGAAGAGAGCAGAGGTTGGGGTTGATGTCAGCAGGGATCATAAGATTTTACAGGAAAAGAAAAGACTGGAGCAAATGGGCGAGAGGGTTACATCGGAGTGAATGTATGCTTCTGCTTTATTCAGCCGATGTGCCAGTCAGACTCGGTTCGAAATATCCATTCTCTATAATGTGCATGTGTCAGGTCAAAAATGATATTTTGGTCATGTACTGTACTTAATTTGAGTGATTTGAAGTATCAAGTCCGCCTTAAAAGATAATTTGTAAAATATTCCAATAAGGAGACCAGTAATGTAGCAACAAAGTCGTATGCATTTATAGGATGATTTATCTGAAGTATTGATGCTACAAGCACATAATTCTACATTATTCAATTCTTGGATGTATGTTCAATCAATAATTTACAACATATTTGGGGGAATCATGCTAGCGTAAACAGGTACAGAATGACGTTAGAACGCTATTTACAACGGCTACAACAGCTCAAATTGAAAGGATTAACGAGATTTCGCAACAAACCTGACTTCACTCATCTTAGCAGCCGGATAATAGACCAAAAATTGAAATCCTGCAAGAGAAAACGCTCCAGGATTGATGATATGAGAGCCTTCATAATCGAGTGAGTATTTGGAGTATTTATCTGCCAGCACAACCTACAATTTTTATCGTTAATTCGGGTACACCATTAATTCGTTGGTGACATTTAAAGTCAACATACCACATCGGGGATGGGATACAATCTCATGGTATGCTCATATTCCCAGTACGTCGGTCGAACGTGAATCGGCAAAGGGCATAAATGACCTTGATCTACGACCGTTCTGGCAGCCTAGAGTTGTCGCCAATTAGCAGTAAGTATTAAGTTTTAACATCCAAAAGAACGTAAAGGAGAACGCACATGATGGAAAACTTCTTGCTCCTCACTTGGTGTTTTTATACAATTTCGGTAGAGTTTGTTCACGATGTCTTCCCGAAACACAACGATTTCTTGAGTGCAATATTTGATTCTGAGTTTCATTGGTTACAACAAAAATCGGAGGAGGACAGCCATTTCAATCATGAGGAGTGAAAAGTCAACTCACCGACAGGGATTACTAGCAAACACAGCACCTCTCACTTTAGCTTTAACTTTACTAACAAAGAAATCTGGAATCGGCGGCCGAGGTAGGACCTTCGCACCCCAGGGGTCATTGGGACCGGGAATGAAAATGAATTGAGAATCTTCGAGAAGTTTAGGGTAGGTAGCCAGTAAATCTGCCAAGTTATTCCAGGCATCTATCGGGAAGGTAGAACCAACGATTGCGCACCAATGGTTTAGATTCACATTCCAATAATCAACGGTGGATAAAATGTAAATTACCTTTATATTTGACCATGTCTTTTCCGTTTAATAAATACTGCTTGCTCACAAAATTTCCAATCAATACAAAGGCAAGAGGTGACGGTAAGTCTTCAGAATCGTAGCCATCGAATAGCACTTTGAGTGCAGTCATTGTCTACCGAAATATTAAAAATGTGTGAATTCATCAGCCACTTCGGGGCCAAAGAGGGAGAGGATGATGACAAACCTTTGGTTGATCCAAAAAGACGTCGGACAAAACTACAATTGATGCGTTCTCATATTTCTGCTCAATGTATTTCAGGCGGTTCTAATATAAAAGCAACGATGTTAATTGATAAGAACCTCGAAGACAGTTTTACCTGACTCGTCGTTCGACTTACCAAATCAGCAGTATCTATGGGGCCACCTAAGAAGTCTATGTGACCGAAGGCGACTCTAAAACCATAGGGAAAATAATTACAGTCTACATCAGTCCTCCATTGAATCATGCAATCACGAACGAAGCAAACGTCTTAGAGGGAAAGTCAAATACATACTCGGATTCTTGACGCTTTTCTGGAGGCGGCATTCCCATGTTGAATACTTTAAATATTTTTCTATCGGTGTACACTCCTTCCGCAATAACCAAACATGATTCAGTAAACATTCCGGCAGTACAAACCTATCACCACAGAGTCAGTAATGTTCACATCAGTTGTCTAAATTATTCAAAAGCCACGAGGGAACGAACAAGGCAGGGAGAACGAGCTGTGCAATGAATAAATGCTGAAGGAGAACTTACAGCTTCCGATAAGTCGACCTCAACATGATTTGTTTTATCTTCCAGAAAATACTTTCCTTCCTCAAGCTGTGTAAGCATACCGTACAATATAAATTTTTGGTTTTTACAGCCTCGGAGTGATGAGACTGTTGTGAGCTATCCAAGCAAAATATTGGCGAAATCGACCGAACCCAGATTTGTTAACGGATTTATATCCGACCCCTGGAAATATTGCAGAGAAACACATACTGTTAAGTAACGGTCGCTTGTGTCCATTCCTAGTGAAGACGGGCGAAAATGCTCGTTTCGAAGAATTCTTTGTTTAATGATGTCGTATCGATCTCTCAGAGCGGTTGCTTTTGATGCCGCAGCACCCAAAAGTGCCGGATCATGCCGCAGCCTAGAGATTCACAATGAAGAGTCCATTAATAACAGCAGAGCTCATTGTTTGGTGCAGTCTTTCTATCTACGTATTTGAATAACCGACCTTGTGAATGTCTTTTGATCGACTTCGTACTTCCATCGAGGCATATCAAAAGCGTCAATAACATGTAAATGACCAGATAACCTGAAATCTTCAGGATCCTCGTCTGCATCTAGTGTGTCTACGTCCTGATCTGCATCCATTTCGTTTCTGACTTCCGTGTCTCTGTACTGTGCCGCATTTCCATTCGAATTGCGAAGAAACAGATCGATCACAGTTTCAAGGATAGCTTTTGTAACGACTGGCTGTTCGACTGTTCATACGAAAGAAACGGTACGTTAGTCTTCATATTACTCAATAACTATAGAGAGGTTTTTCTGTAAATAAACGAGAAAGATGGTTTAAATGTACCTTCTTGTTTCAGATATGCTTTCGCGATGAGATCCAGAGTTGAGGTCAACTCATTTCGTTCAATATTGTACTCTCTTATAATGCCTACTAGGTAATTCAAGGCATCTACTTGAAGAGATAAACCGTAAACTTTGTTGAAGACTTTGCGTATTTCTTGTCTGACCGACATTTGAAGTTTTTGGTATTGTTTTTGTTTTTATCGTTTGTGGCTGCCAGAGACTGTGAATGGGCGGTTTTAAGCAATGTAGGATAGCAAATTGCAGAAAACTATACACAATGTCGACGCTGAGACCGAGAGAACGCAGTGCTGATGAGAATTGCAATCGATATCACTGTGAGAATATCCACAGACGACGAATTCCCTTTTTGTCGTTCCCTCTCTCCAGCGACCAGCACGCGCCAGGATTGCATTGTCGGGATCATGAAGTTATTTTGACAATTCTTTGACAGAAAATTAGAATTATTGCTAGTAATTACAGTAGAAATTAAGTAAGCCATAGTACACATTATAATGAAGGAGACCATTTAAAATCAGCTGCAGGTCAGTTGAAACGGGGCCAGATTGTGCTATAACGGCCTCGATCATTGAATGGATTCTGTTATTACACTATATGATTGTCAATTTCCCACTTTTCAACTCCATTTTGATTAATTTAATTATAGCTTCAATAAAGCTTATAATTTTAAAAATAATTAAGTTCGCTGTTTCATTTTCAAAGACACTACGCTAGACAAACTCGACGTGCGGGCCGCCCATTCTTTTCAATGCCATGGACTAGAATTATTATTTTCGATTTAAAATTAAAACTTTAAGAATCTCTATAATATGTCGTCGAAGGATAATTCACCTAAGTCCAAAAAGAGAAAGTCTACTTCTGATACCACACAGTCTTCAGTCGATATTGCTCCAGAACCCATCAAAAAATCAAAGTCCGATCATGAAAAGCAATCCAACAGAAAACGAAAATCAAAAGATCAGAAAGAATCGAAGAAAATAAAGAAATTGAAAACTGAGAATTTAGATTCAATAAATGCTAATGGTACTTTTTGTTCTTCTTTTAACTTATATCTCAGTTTTCGACCTAATTCTGACATTTCCTTGGCTCAATACTCACCTTGAAGGATTGCAACCGAATGATTCAACTTCTGTGAAGAAATCGAAAAAAGAGAAAAAGGAGAAAAAAGCGAAGAAGAACAAAGAATCAAAGAAATCAGAGAAAAAAGACAAAATTCAGGTTGTAGAAGTAGTCAAGGAAAAAAAAATTGAAATAAAGACCCAAGAACATGGGACAACGAAGAAAGAAAAGAAAAAGGTGAAGACAGTGGAAACTAAAGATCTGGAGACTGGTGCTAAGAAAAAGGAGAAAAAGAAAGAAAAGAAAGTCGAAATCAAGAATTCTGAGCAGAGTATCATTAAAGAAGAAAAGAAGAAGGAAAAAAAATCAAAGAAACTAGAGAACGGGCAAGACGCAAAAAGTAAAAATACCGCCCAAAATGCCGAAAATTTGGACTCTAAAGAAACTAAAGAAGAAAATTTATCTAAAAAGGAAAAGAAATTAAAAAAAGAGAAGAAAGAAAAGAAAGAAAAGAAAAAAAAGAAGGAAAAGAAATCTACCCAAACCGAATCAAAAGCAAACTCAACATCTACAAGCCCTGCAACGAATGCACATTCAAACCCCTCCTCCTCGAAATCTCTTCCAACTCCAACCACAACAAATGAGCCACCAGCTTGGAACAACTGGACCTCTGCCTCCTTTGAATCAACAGGCCGAAAAGAGAAATTCCTTAGGTTATTAGGCGCCAAGAAACCTTCTTCCAGCTCACCTTCCTCGTTGTCTTCCACTGCATCGTCATCGTTGGTTCCTGCAACCAGTGACAATGCGATTGTCAACGTCCAAAATAAAACGGCTATTAATTCTAACTATGCGCAAAAAATAAATTCTGATTTGGAAAAACAGTTTAAAGCGGGATTAGAGTTCAAGAAGCGAAAGGTAACAGGGAAAACAGTCGGTTTAGGATTTTAAAATCTGAAAGATATAAAACTGAGAACGTCTATCAATAGATATAATGTAATGATTTATCATGAATATTAAAAGGAATAATTTATATTTCAGACTGGATTATGTACCAAGGTTGGCAAGTTCTATCTACAGTTTGGATTTCAAGATGTAAAGCCGGTCAAACTTTTTCGACTGTTATCTCCCTCCTGTCTCATTCAAATTTTATCTCACGCTATGCCAATTCTACTCCTTTATCAATAATTCCAACTTACAATCAACATTCACCTTTCTTTCTTACCATTTTAAAACCTCACCTGATAATTTCCTGCTTTAGTCAAATACCGAACCCATTTTACACTCTGATAATTACTTTTTTCGAAGACTTTTAAGAATCTAACGAATAATCCAGAACTAGTAAACATGTGGACCTGGAAATCCATAGATATCGGAGGTCGCGACCATGCTTTCTTCACAATGGTGGCGCTGAGTTCTGCTTCTGCTGAGAGAGTGAATTCAGTTTGACCTTGCATACGGGGAATCCTACGTCAAGGCAATGAAATGTGTTAAGAAAGGACCAAGAGCTTCGTTGCCCAGTGAAAAAAGCATAGGATACGTACTTCCAGA
Organism: Paraphysoderma sedebokerense; assembly: GCA_025602915.1. Taxonomy (NCBI): domain Eukaryota; kingdom Fungi; phylum Blastocladiomycota; class Physodermatomycetes; order Physodermatales; family Physodermataceae; genus Paraphysoderma; species Paraphysoderma sedebokerense. The sequence continues at coordinate 58,737 of JAHLJZ010000062.1, forward strand.
CGATGGCGTTTTCAGCCGGTACATATTTTGCTTTCCCAGCACCGCCGCCGAAATTTCCTAATCCCCGAACAACGGCAGTATTAGGAGGCGTAGGAATCTTTACGACAACATTATTTGCATTGAATTTCGACATGAATTGACTTTTCAGATGTATCTTGTACTCGATTCTGGTGGAACTGATGAAATTGACAACTGGGTGAATCTTGAATGGCAATTGAATATTTTCGGTTGATCTGTATCGCATTAATTCAAATTCACCATCGGGTGGGATAAACGATATAGTTCGTTCTGCATCGAATTTTCCGAGTTTGACACATTGGTGAAACTGGTAATCGTCGATTTCAACTACTCGGCGAGTATCACTGAAAAGATTATTTAATGGCGTTAGCCGGCTGAAAGATAATGTGGAAATATAATAGATTAACAAACCCTGATTCAGGACCATTTCTGTCTTTATCCAACAACAATTTATCATTTAAACCGAATTTGCATTCGGGGGTCCCACTGAGGTACGCTTTCATAACAATTTTTCCTGTTACATCCGAACTGAGGACCGTTCCTATACCATATGTAGATAATGATTAGATGACTGTTTACTGGCAGAAGCACAAGGAGAACCGAAAATAGTGGAATCTGGAGAGAAGCAGTATGCAATATCAAGGTATCGATAGCTCCGCAGACAGATGACGCACCTTTGTTACTCATCAATAAGTTCACGCTCTCGATAACATCAATGAATAGTTCGTTTTTACGGTATTTGATATCTGGACGACGCCAAGATGTGGCTCCCGTAGCTTGAATCGTGATTTTGGAAACGTTCTCTTGCTATATGTTGTGAAACCGATCACAGAGGTTGTAAAAATGATGATCGATGACAAAGACGGTAACATAGAAAGAGAACGGTTCGGCATGTCAAAAAATGGTTAGGCAAATCAGTTCAGCTGAAAAAAGCAACATACGCTGGCACGTTCTGATTTGATTCCTTCTGTTGTGATGTATAATTTAAGAGTGTCTATGTCGCTATTTTGGGGATAACCGAAATCAAGGACCTCTGTAGTTTTTGGTGGAAATGCAGATAAGGGAAGGGTAACGTTTTAGGATGATTGAAAGGAACGAAAAGTGTGGACAAACTGACAGAACGTACCATCCAGTAATTCGTAAATCAAGACAAAGTTATTCTTCACGCTTTCTTCGTCGAACCTTCCGAAATAACCTTTACCGAGGTTAATAATTTTATAACAAAACTCAAATATCAAGGCGACGTTGACGTTGCTTTCTCTGACTGCACAGACTACATATAAGTTCTCATGCTTTACGTGAAAGAAAGTAACATTGCTGGCGGCGTTGATGGGAGATCGAATGCTGGGAGAGGAAATGACTTGGATACGGAATAATTCTGCAAGGGAACGTCTGAAAAGTAAGATATGAATGAATAGTCGGTTAGCATCTTGAACCTTCAATGTGTAGAATGCGGATTGGAGAAAGGGAGTGAACAGAAGGAGGAAATGGCAGAGATGATTACTTGACATCGCTCCTATATGTGCGAGAGATGAGGACTTCGCCTTTATAGTTGAAGATGAAGAATGCCGAAATCATTCCTAATTGTAGATGAAGGAGGAAAGGGGGAGAGAATGGGATGAACGCGATGAGAGTCGGAAAGAGGGCAAATTGGACAATGGCGATATAAGAGGAAGGAGAACGACAGAATAGTATGGACTATCTCCGAAAGAATTCCCTTTTACGATATTGTATGTGATATAAATTGTGGATATAAGGATGTATAATTCAATCACGAATGAAGTGGGGGAAGATTTTGTGCTCGGACCACCAGCGAGATTCAATTCGCAGAGAGGAAATTTCGATGCTGTGGAATTTCTACAATTATATTTTGATTTGCCATTATTAAACAGATACGATTTTATACCGAATAATACTGCCTAATGATATAAATATATATTGCACCGAAAAATCGGTTATCATGAGTGGAACCAATAGTCCACCTTGGATCAGACGCAATTATTGAAGATAGACAGATCCAACAATATTTAAATCTCAGCATTTACAATATAGACTCTAAAGACACTGTACATATCGGACACGACAATTTATTTTGTAAAAATTGCATATTTACGCTAGATACGATGTATGATGCGATATTCGGGTTGGCCGGAAACTTAAAATGAAGGAACTCGTCTTAAGGAAATTTCGTTTAACTAAAACCATTTCATCTCGCTCATCCAAAGAATAGAAAAAGCGACGATTCGTTTCATTTGAAACTTAATCGACAGACCTCTTTATGGTCTCCTCGCAACTCCAATGTCGTCCTCCCAAATCCGTCGAAACCCCTCCCTCTCTTTGCATCCTCCACCGCCAGACATTATCCGTGGGTCGCGAGCTTCTATTAATGTGGCCCAGACAAAGAATAATCGTACAATAGATAGATTGAAACCCCTATCAACTTTCCTGTTTCTTATTTGTTTGGTTGTTGGTGCGTTGAAATTTAGGCCAATTCAAAGAGTCGTCGGAGTTTACAACTGTCGCGGCAGAGATGGTGAAAGCCAGGTGCCGTATCGTTAACCAGCAATTAACTTTCAATTTCATTTAAATACATTTTGTCTACAAAAAGGATCATGGTTCAAATTCTCTATTATTTCGTTAATTTATTTTATCGTGTTTTTAATGTACATCTCTGGCTTCAAATCTGATCACGGTAAAATTCACTTCCGTTGTCGTCACTTGGTTCATTCGTATTTCAGCTGTGCGATTTCCGATCTGGGGTAACTATGCTAACAATCGGTTTGAGTAGTCTGGATACGAAAGATATTAGTCGGATTTGTGATAGCATTGTCGGTTGTGGTGTGTATACTGCACATTCTAGTACAAGTGGCGTATAGCACCAAGACTCCACTTCCAGATGATATTTTGGAGTTGTTCGGATTCCGAAGGTTCGTTAAATGCGAAGCCATAATGCTATTTTAACTTTCAGCTCGTTTTTAACGGTGAATTAACTGTGAACCTCGAAATTCTACACAAATTAGGATCGCTGATGTTCGGACAGGTCTACGAACGATTTTGCCGGACGTAGTTATACTAGTTTCATCACTTGTTCAATTCTTCATTTCAAGATCCAGATCGCTATCTCAAAACACATATCAATTAGCCGTGTCTCAAAATGAAGGAGACAGGTTAAGCCAGCGACCCCGTCGACGAACGCGAAAAGAATTACGAAGAGCATACTCTTTGTTGTCTTTAACTTATACCCTAGAAACTATTTGCCTCATAATATCCGCAATTTCTGTCACAAATCTTTTGTCCCTCTTTTATTCGTTTATTGTTATATGGAGAATCTTTAAATTCTCGTTTGAGCCCAGTCCAACGGCGTCGTCTACCCCTTCCTCCGCCAGCTCTGTGAATGGAAATCGTGTATTTGCTGTCTTTGGAAACTGGTTGTGGCAACTACAACAGGTGTATGGGATTCTGCATTTACTTTTGATCTATTGCTATCAGTTTCCTCTTGTTCGTGATAAGTTTCTTGTCGACTCGATCGTAAAAAAGTTGGGATTGTTCTCGTACTTTGATCTGAACATTACCTCTCCATGGGAAGCCTATCTGTATGCGGCGGGTATTATTGGATTTATATCTATGGTATGCCTTGTATTCCCGCTCCAAATACTTCTTGACGCTACTCATTGAAACTGATCCCTTGATTTTCAGATTATTTTGATTGACGCGATCGAGTACCATTACAAACTACCCTCTCCACGATTAGACTATGTATTTCAATTCTTTCTTCGACAGCGCAGCCGGAACCGGTCAACTCAGCAGGCCGCACAAACTTTTCAATCACAACAACAACAAAGCAATTCTGCCCGAGTTATCGTCGATTTTTTCGTGCAGAATGTAGTGTTCATTGCTTCCTTCGCTATTTTGGGATTTGCAGTTACCATTCCCAGTTTTCTCACTCTTCCACTGCTGTGTTGGAGCTGTGTTGTCTTATTGACAGACAGCAAGGCGACTGTTAATAAAACTTTTATCTTGGCGCTGCTTTTATCGCTTGGAATTTTGGCTGAAGCTGTAGTTTTCAATCTACATGGATTTGATTTCTCGGTACGTACGCCTATTACTTTTTGTGTTCTTCTCTAAATCTTCTAGAAGTCGGCTTTAACTTGTCCGTCATGTGGTTTCTACGAAAGGAACGGGAAGATTTATCGTTAACCCGTCAAAACGCGGTTTATTTTTATGTTCAAACCTCGTTATTACTGATTTCCTCAGTCGTATACAACATATACATATCGAGTCGAAGATTTCGAAACGGACGCCAAAGAACGGCTTCAACTGGTTCTGACTTCCAGGATCTAGCGGTAATTCCCTTTTTACTTCATTCGCTCTGGAGTTCTACGCTGACATCGGCAGCTTCTCTTGACGCATCCATATACGATAGGTTACAACCGGACCACCTTCACTTTTTTCTCAGCTCAAGTCATCATCAATTATGTTCTGGAACGCTTTCAAACATGTCGTATGGAAATACTCGTATCTGTTTAGTCTTGGGATAGTGTTGGTTTGCGGTTTGCAGAAAGTGAATGTGGTCAATGGAATATTAAGTGGGTTTCACTTCGTTTCCATTACTTTGGCCTCCGAAGTCTTGTCTAACTCCGATAATATCTCAGTGCTTATATTTTTGATTTATATTCTCTTCCCGTCTGTCGCAACTCAACGCTGGCGTCTTCTTCTGATTTATACCTCACTCGTGATTATTCTTCAATTCATATTCCAATTCGAGGTCATGAGCCCATACCAACCGCCCCCTTTCTGGGGTTTCGAGAGATACGATATCCTCCCGATCGGAATTATTTATCATCTCGTGATATTATTTTTTGGAGTCATTCAGAATAACGCGCTGAAACAAAATCGATGGATAATCATAAACAGTCAAACTGCCTTAGCTCCGTTGGTCGAGATCGCAACGGGATTAGGAGTCGTGAATGCTGCCGAAACTGGAGGGGAATCCAGTACAATGGCGGGGATGCGAGTCGGGAATCAACCGTTCCTACCGGTCGAAAGTTCGAATGTTTTTGTTCGTGTTTACAAGAAGGGTTTTTTAATCGTTCGTTCTTTTGGTATGTTACAGCTGTTTTTGCGTCAATAGAGTACATATCTCAATTTCTGACTTTTGACTTGGGTATATTCAATTGTTTGAACTTTAGTATACGGATACTCCCTCATTATTCCGCATTTAGCGCTACTTCTAAACATCATTCTATTCCCACCTGAATTCCTTGTTCTCCCCTACATAATACACCTATTCTTTTCCGTCTTCGTCATCACAATCGCACCGTCATACTTTATCCAATCACAGAAAACACTACTCCCAATTTCAACAGTTTATGCTTTGACAGCCACGATAGCATGTTATATTTACCAATTTCCTGGTGTACATGTTACTCTAGAAGATTGGTTAGGTCTAAAAGTTACCGAAAGTATTGGATTAGTTGTGGTGAGCGGTTCAAACATTTTTGTGTATTTATTAAGGCATGCGAGTGTGGTTGTGACCATGGTGGTGCAGATGAGGCTATGGAAACGAACTTTAAGACATAAACCGCTGAGTGGTGAGTATTTTGTCCCAGTTCGTTTTTACTGTTCATTAGCATCTTTGTGTGATTTTATCTTGCATACATTGACATCTTGATGTCAATACTTGACATTTCCAATCTGAAAGGCGAAAATGGATTATTACGAACCTATCTACCTCAATGGTTCAACAATATCCTGGAATCCATTCAAAGAGTATTCATAATCCATATTTCCAAAGTCATTTTACTTTGTCTATTCATCACTTGCGTCAAACGTATCACGTTGATGAATTTAATTGGATTTGGGTTCATGTTGCTTGGTGGAATTTGGATGCCAGGATCTTGGTATGCGATTGTGACGTTATGGGTTGAGGTATGTTCGACTGATTTATTCTATCCCTATTTTACTTCGTGACTTGAGTTTTAATTAAGGAGATCAATTTTAAACAACTTAGATCGATATTTTGGCACAGATTTTGTTTCAAATACCTGTTATCCAAGATCTGCTGGCACCTCTCAGTCACTTATCTTACTACGGTATATTTACTCTTCCTTTTTCTCGGTGAATTGCATAAATTAATTAATGGTTCCATTTTAGGATTAACTACATTTCCCGAACCAGCACTTCCATCTTCGAACTTGTCTATCGAAATCATTCTTTTATTTGTAATCTCACTACGTGCATTATCAAAATCTTGGTTAAATCAGCTGCTGTCTGTGAACCCAACGTTGCCTTCGAATCAGTCGGATTGGTTTTATTTCCCTACCACTGCTGAAACCATCCTTTACATTGAGAATGCACCAGGAGCTGACATTGGAAGAAACGATGAAGAGAAAACTAATAACATGAATGACGAGTACAATTGGAAATCTGTATTGCGAGAATTCGGGAATTTAGTTAACTTTACTTTAAGCAATATCGCAAATCAAGTTGGATTTGAAATCGTGTTGATAATTCATGTCGTCGTCGCGTTGTATAGACTTAATGTGGTAAGTTTTGAAGGAATTTCTCGGTCAAATTTTTCAATTAACCTCTCATCATGGTTCTTTTATTCATAGTACGGGGTGCTGTATATTATTATGAACGGAATCTGGTTAATGGAAGGATCCAGAGGATCATCACTTGGTATTACAATTCATCTTTCTCTACGATCAAAACCATTTTGAATTTTACTAACTAAACTGCTTTTCGTTCTTGTAGTTTGGAAATTTTACATACTTCTTTTAATTATCCTCCTCGGAGCGCAATACTGTCTCACCCTTGGATTGCCAACATGGGAAACTTCTAGCCCATGGTTCACTTTCTCCGATTCTTTAAAGTTCATTCTTGGACTCCCGAATTCAAGAACCGATGTGATGTTTATACCGGACGGAGTTTTGTGGCTTTCTTGTATATTTTTGCAACGAGTGTTACCCAGTCAAGCGAATAGAACGGGAGGAAAAGTCTCTTTTTACAGATTTGTTTCGAGGAATGGAAATTTGGATTTCGTAGTAAGGCAAGTTTATGGCATTAAGTTGCGTACTTGAATTTAATCACTCTGGCTCATCTTTCTTGCCTTTTTGTCCAGATCCATCTTTGCAAAACTCAAACTAATGTTAATCAGATATTGGTTTTGGATTGTCTTGGTTCTGTCTTTCGGTGTCGGAACCGCTGCTGTATCAGTTCTATCGTCGATTTTCCTGGTGTTTTCACTTTATTTCATCAATCGCGGCGAAGCCGTTTTATTGGACACGACTTTAAGGAATAGCCGGTGGAAATATTTACAGGTATGTAAATTTTGAAATGATAAATGTCAAAGATTCGGCGACTTAACTTTTCCGTACAATAGAGATACACTTATTTTTGGTTTCTGCTTCTTATCGTTTACCAGATACCGGCGTATTTGTTGAATTTGAGTGATTCTCAAGAAGTTCTTCGAACGATCGGACTCCGTAAATTCTCACTGACCACAGAGAGCGATGAGTTCGAATATGCCTTTTCACCCCAAATTCGTACAATATTAGCTTTATTCGCGACATTACTGATTCAACGGCGAATATTAGAAAGCGCGGATTTACCATATGTGTTGTACCAAATACACAAGGAGTATGATAACGCTTTCGAAAGGGCACAAGAAGTCAGACAGAGAAGAAACGAAGAGCTTGAACTTGAAAAGGAAGAATACGAGGAAAAGATTAAATTGATTCAAAAAGGAATGTTGGAAATGAAGAGAGATTACAAGGATATTAAAGATTGGATAATCTTATATAAAGGTGCGAAACCAGAAAAGGGCAAACAGAAAGAAAAGGAAACGCAGATTACTAGCGATGCAGAAGCCGAAGTTGACGACAAGAGCGTAGCAGCAGAAAACGACAATACTATATCCGTTGATGGTGCGACTAAAGCGTCCTCGTCAGATTCCGACCATCAAGAGCAAACTGATTCTAAAGGCTCTACGGAACTTGTTGTCTCGTATACGACCACCGGCTTGCGTGCATCGCAGATTGAACTACAGTTGGAAGGGGACGAAGACGAACTCGCTAAACTCGAAACTGATGGTCAATTAACATGGCGACTGCTACTTCTTTCCTTGCTTGACCGCACTATCATTAGCCTCTACCGATCTGCGCAAATGTACAGTGTCAAATGCCCTCTTACATCTAACTCTATCTTTTCGACCGACATCAAATTGTATCACCGATTCATATACCTAATTCGAGGCATTTTTTATGCCGGATCATCAAAGGCAGTATTTGTCTATCTCGCCATATACATTCACCAAATTTATCAAGCCGATATATTATCGACCATTCCAGCAATTGTAACTTTGCTGATTGCCATTGTTCAATTTCCAAGGCCAAGATGCGGATTATGGCAAACGTTTATTTCTTACTTTGAGTTCTGTATCGTTTTGAAGTACATCTTACATTTTCAATGGTCTTTCAACGATTCTGATTGCAACAAAGAAACCTCGCCGAATGATGAATTGTCTTGGATTGGGATTCGAAAGAGTTGTTCATCATTTTTCATTGAAGTGTCAACGGACTTGTTGGTTTTGTTAACATGTATCACGCAACGAGAGTTGTTGAAGAAAAATGGACTTTGGACTGATTTGTATCAGAATGAAGAATCGATCCTACAAGAGGTAGATAAAAAGCCTGGACAATCTAGTGTTCAGAGCGTAAGCGCAAGTTTTCTCCAGAATGAAGAAGAAGATGATAATGATGATGCAGGCTCCGATGAAGAAGATGTAGAGAAGCAAAATTCATATTGGTTGAGCCTGAAAACCGTAGTCTGGGAAAGCATGATCGATAAATCTGATTCTCCTGGTGCGTTTCTATTGACTTTAACCGTTTACAGTGTCGAATTGACTTTGACCGCTTAACATTGCGAAACTCTACAACCCTTGTTTACAGGCCGGGATTATTATGTAGCGATGTTTGTTTTTGATTTCTTGGTGTTCATTTTGACTGTGGCTTTTTGGTCGAGTTTTTCTGGAAATCCCCGAGACGCGAATTTGGTTCAAACTGTATGTCTGCGTCGTAAATTCAACATGCCGGAACGAGTTGACTCACAAATCGTTTTTATCAGATTTTCCAAGATCAAAATTCTTCTATTCCGCCTCTGTTTTTGGCAATTGCAATCACCAATTTCTGTATAATTATCATTGATCGAATGATTTACATCGCACGATCTTGGACTGCCAAGGTATCTTCACTGTCACTGAAATTGAGTCAACTAATTAGTCTTACTAAATCAACTTCCCTTCAGTATTTTATACAATTTGCCACAATCCTTGGATTTCACATTTGGATATTTTTCGTGCTTCCCGTATCAAATCAGTAAGAAATATTTGTGAATGATCTTAGTACTCAATGATCTAAAAACTGACTTTTCCAATTCTGTTAGGCGACCTTTTAACAAAAGTCATGATTTACAGTTTTGGTACTTCATGAAGTGCTTATATTGGTATTTCTCAGGGATGCAACTCAGAAGTGGCTATCCCCGAGTTCGGTTGACCCAGTTCTTACTGAAATATCATAATTCATTGAATCGCTGGATGTGTATGTTTGCCTGCTTTTCTCTCAGATCTTCCGCGAGATATAATAACAGTAATTTGCCGATTCCTTTCAGTTACGATCTATCGATCAATTCCATTCGTGTTTGAGATTCGTTCTCTCATTGACTGGTACAATATACCTTGATTGTCTGCTCAACGAAAATCTGGGTTAACGAATATTCGTGTCGTAGGACTCTCACACCGACTTCTCTATCATTTTGGGGATGGTTAAAATTTGAAGATATTTACGCAAATGTAGGGGCCGGCTAAAAATTCTTCCTCTTCATAATTTCTGTTGACCAGCATTTTATTTACAGGTATTTTCGATCAAATGTGACCGAGTCCAAGATCAGAATAACACCAGAAAGTTTGGTGATCGTCAGGAAGAAAGTTCAAAGTATACTTTTGGATTTTCAGTGATAGCGCTCTTAGTGGCTCTTCTATGGTTTCCGCCAGTAATTCTATCGCTTCCTGGAGGTATGCACCCTTTGCTATAAAATCGTGACTTCTACATCGTTCCTAAAGCATTTTACAACTCAAAGCAACCACCATCGACTTTCCTGCGTCTGTCCAAGTTTCACTAAGGCTGAATAGTTACGAGCCAGTGTTCGTGCAAGAAGGTATGAAATATCTTGCATCCAACCATCCGAACGCCCGAAAGTTTTGTCTGACATATCATAAAATTAAGTATTGCGTAACGACATCCGCCGATTCAATGCGTCCGAATTTGACGTTTTAAAGGCTGAAACAGGTCTAGGACAATTACTGCCTTCTTGGGCTGTCGCGGAAAATGTTTTAGAAGTAGGATTTTTGGTTTTTCTTTCTAAGCTAGTGCAATATTAATCAAGGCATCGGTTCTCATTATTTAGGTTTCGTTTCCTACGGTATTTTTTGCTCTCCTTCAATAGAAAGTGTCACCATCATTGCTAATTGAAATTATGCAGACTCCAAAAACGACTTGGAACATAAATCCAGTAGCTTTCCAGGATTTCCTTAAAACATTGAACACTACTAATGCAACTGTGGAGGCCAAGATGGAATGGGTCATTAGAAGGTAATTGACTATTATCGAGAGACTATATATGACAAAATGGCTGACACTTTTGAATAGATCTTATTCGGCTACTCTATTTATTTCAGGTTCTTCTAATGTAAGTTTGAAGGAAACAGATAAATCGACTCTATTCAATATGCTGAATGGAGGGAAGCAGCAATTAATTTTAAATTCTATTTATCCGAGGTAAATTTGTAAAATTGTTGGTGCGATGACTACTCAAGGTTTACTAACTTGGATCCCCAATAGATATCTTCATGCATTGGTGAACGGTCCTATCATGTAAGTGAAACTAATCTAATACAGACTCATCGAAAATGTTTTGTTGCTATTGATTAACGGATTCATCCTTCCTATAAGAAATTTGGATGGGGACAATCAACAGCGATCGAATATATCAATATTTTACAACGCATCGACGACATCTTCATGGTTTGAGATAAATAGGATAAAGGAAACAGGCATCAGACCTCCCGAGACACAAGCCGGTGGAATAACATTCATCATCTTGTCTGATTCTATTCCCAGCTTATCGTATCTGAACGGCTATGGTATTATCGGGTTGTATGTCGTGGTTGTTTTCAGTGCAGGTAGCTTTTTACGAAATATGGTCTCGAACTTGGCCAGTAAAATTCCTTACGAGGAACTTCCAAATGTCGATTACATTCTAACTGTTTGTTCTGTATGCTTTCGCCTTGATTATTTCAATTGCTTTTTTCGCACCGGATACTGATACTGGTTTGTTAAATACTAGGATGCATATCTTGCCCGGGCATTTGGCGATTTTTACTTGGAGGAAACTTTGTATTGGCACCTCATCACATTATTCCGTAATCCAAAGGCACTGATAGAAGTGACAAAGATGAATCGGAAAATCGATTAATGCATGAGTGTATATAGATAAACTTTGTATTTTTTGGCAATATACAATATATATATTTGGAATGTTCGGCAAGCTGGGACTAGGGCTTATTCGGCAACTTGCGACTATAATGAGTATATTGAATAACCTGCAATCAATCATTTAAGTTTAACAATAGATTGAGAGACGAGTTTCGCTACAACGAGAGATAAAGTTGTCAATCAGGATAGCTATAGGAGCGTGAAAATTTTTTTCCTTTTGTTGAGGTGTGGTTGACTGTTCTAGATTTTGGCACAATGGTAAGCTTTGATTCGATGTCGATCACAACGGAGACAAAAGTCAATGTAGGACTCTGGCGCAGAATTTAAATCCCTAGCATAACTTAATATTTTCCGTTCCATTGTGAGAGATAGTTTCCAGAGGTTGTAGCCTTGTCGATTGTCGATAGTGCTGTGCTGTGCCCATTGTCGCCTCATTCATCAGACGCGGCCGCATCAACTTTTGCACCGGTTGTCGTCATGCTGGCTGAGAGAAAAGGCAGCGACATTCCCTATGTTTCAGGTCGTTTGAGCTGCAGCGGTTTTACTGTGAGCTGAAAAAGACACAGTGGAGCATAAAGAGATTTATTATCAGACTTTGGACATAAAGATCGCTCTTTCAGATACTTTACTGCAATGTCTGTGGACCTAAACAAATTCCCTCACGCCAACAGGTTTTGTAATGCAAAGGGTCTGCCAGCTCCGGATAATCTTCTGCGGAACAATCAAGGCCAGCCCGTATGTGGTTCGCAAAATGTAAATAGTACTTGTCAAACAGGTCTATGCTGCAGGTAAGTGGCACTGATGTTTGACTATCATTGAACGCTTATCAATGGATTTAACTCAATCATTGTTTGCAGTGCCGCAGGTATTTCCATACTATCCTTACCACACAGTTTAGTAGCAGCAACTCACGACTACGCTCAAAAATTTAGGATTTTGCGGCCCTTTGAAAGATGGTGACGGTCAGTACAGAAATGATGCCAATGCTGTAATCACAGAAGCGCAAGCTTTTGACATCTATTGTTTAAGAAGTCAAGGTACGCTTCCCCTTTCTGTATTGATTTCAGGACTTGATTCTAAAAACTCTTAAAGGCGACTGGAGAGCTTTTACATCTGCCGGAACTTGTTTTGAGGTCGGATTAAATTACGGTGGGGTTTCTTATCCCGCCCGACAAAAAGGCGAACCAGCCAGCAATCCATCCCCGGCGGTGGAACCTACAACAGGACAGGCCCGAACTAATAGTACCCCTATCATCATCGGCTCTGTGGTGGGAGTGGCGGCCCTTTTAGCGTTGATATTCGGGTTTCTAGTATACAGAAAGGTGAAAGGGAACGATGAAAGTGATCGGATTACTTCACCTCCAAACCCTGCGAATCGATTCAGTTTGCTAGATTTGGAAAAACACAGACTAAACGCTGTCGACAACCAACGACCCACTTCTATGTCTAATATCAACTCTCCAATTACCGTCCCTCCTTCCACAGTGTCATCTCCAAACGCTTCAAATTTTCCTATGTATCAACACCAGCCTTCTCAGTTTCCTCTAAACCAAGCGCAACCAATGCAGCCGCAAGTTCAACCTCAGTATTTTAATTCTTCTTCCGCTAGGGCATCTGGCCCAAATTTGTATCAACCTAACCCCCAAATACGTCAGCCTTCTACCTCGTATTCAGTTCATTCAGATAATAGTAATTTCAGGGATTCTGTACTTAGTGCTGCAACAGGAATGAGTCAAGCATCAAATTTTAACAACAGTCCCCAACCATACCAAGCACCTCCACACGGAGGGAATGATTCTACTCAAATTCCCAGAACTGTCGGCATGCGTACGGCTAAAGCATCATATGTACCACAATTCCAAGATGAGATTCAGGTGAAGCCTGGTGATACTTTGAATATCATAGAGCCTTTTGGTATGTTAACTTAATTTTGATCATTCGTTCATCCTGTCTAAATGACTAACTCAAAACGCAAGATGACGGGTGGGCTTACGGCGAATCCTTGACAACTGGACAAAAGGGAATTTTCCCTTTGACTACATTAAATGCAAACCCTGAGGATTTGTTTCTGTTATCTTTCGAAGCCCGGTTAAAAAATCTTTATCCCGATGCTACCGGAGCAGAGAGAAATTTACAGCGGTACAATAGTTTGAAGTTTTCCCGGAAAAATTAAAATGATAATTAGAATAGACTTTGTAAATGAATTCACTGGATAATGCGTCTCGTTTGAATATATAATGCAAAATTTGTTGAGAATATCGTCCGTGAGATTTTCGTTCTGACCATCCGTAACATGTATGTACTCATAGTGCAAACTCCATTGATGTCTGTTTATGTCACGATGGTATATTCTGGCAAAAAGACTCCCCACCCTAGAATACGAAAGTTCTGCGCAGCTGCTATATTTTGCAAGTCACCAAGAAACAATCGGTGATTATGCACGACAAGGGAGACAGAGGACTGAAAAGTCAGCAGGGAATACGGGATACTTGCTGATACATACATCCCTCCACAGTTGACTTCGAAAGCTCAGAGAGAGAAAGTACAACTGATAATTTTATAGGAGGCAAATAAGTAAATCTGCACCTTTTGATGCATTCATCGTTACTTTTAGTTTTTGCCTTCCTGGTCGCGAGTGGTACGTATCGACATAGCCTATTGTGAATTATCGATATATTGAACTGAAATTGACTCACGTCTCATTTTCTCGATAGCATGGAGTCATTTGTTTTCCCATGCAGGCTCATTGCGATATTATGAATATATTGAGTCATCTTCTATTGAGGTATACCCCAGCGGACAACCACAAAAACGCCTGAAGAAGAAGCAGTTGCAGTTCAGTTCCAATCCCGAGGAGGATGACAGCTTCTTGCTATCATTTGACGCTTACAACCAAACTTTTTCCATCTTTCTTCAACCTGCGGGATTATTGCATCCGAATGCGACATTCAAGGTCGGAGAAGATGCAGAAGAAAATGAACCGTTAAGAGGAAGAATGTATACCGGTATGGTTCCAAAATTGTGTACCATTATATACTTTGCTGAATAATTATTGCAGGAAAGGTGCTGAGTGCAGCATATCAGAATGGTGTTGAATTGCCTGAAACTGAGAATTTCGGAAAGACTGATCGCAATTGGGCTGCCTTTATTCTGCACGATGAGACGTGAGTAGTTTCGCCAAACTATGCATTATCGGTACAGCACTAACGGCAATGAACAGCTTTCGGGCAAAATCAAAAAGATCCGCAACTGCTAGAACTACGTTGCCTGCATACGAAGGAGTATTTAGTGTCAACAATGAAGTATATACTGTCCAGCTCGTTTCCGCTTACAGAAAACACAAAAGATCGGTTGACCTTAGTATTCCAGTTTCTGACACTGCTAAAATGATTATCCATCGCGGCTCCGACAGAGAAACCGTTTCAGATGATACAAAAAGTTCATACAAGTGCGGCTCTGATCAACTTGACTTTAATTCTGATCCCCCCGCTTCCTTTGCCAAACGCCTCGACATTGAAGCTCTTTCTGGCGATCGCAAAAAGAGTAGCGCGTTGTTCAAACGAGTTTTTAGTGGATGTCCTACTGCAAAGAAAATTATCTATGTTGGCATCGTGATGGATTGCAACTATATTTCAAAACACGGTTCAGCGGCAAATGCTAGGAATCAAGTTTTGAAGAATTTTCTTTACGTGAGCGCGGTGTACGAAGCCCAATTCAATATCCAAGTTGGTATCATAGATATCGTTGCGATGGATACATGCCAAAATGTCGACTTCAATAAGCCCTGCGCAGACTCCTATACCATACAACAAAGACTGAGTGATTTTTCAAACTGGAGATCCAGTAAAAATGATGACGCTGGTCTATGGCACTTGTATTCCACTTGCCCCAGTCTTCCAGTTATCGGTTTAGCATGGTAGGTTTAAAGTCAATGTTAAAGCTGGTTGTACCGTGGTTTAAATAATTTTGGAAATGTAGGATGAATATGGTATGCCGATCACAGGTCTATTCTCAACAACGTCAAGACGGATCAACACAGTAAGTTTAAATATTTCCTTGCTTACGTTTCGGACGATTCATTGACAAGGTTTATTAGATATGTTTCTGGAACTGCCGTGACTGCTATTTCTAATACCATGAACAACGACATGGAATGGTTGGTAACAGCACACGAAATTGGGTATATTAGTTCCATCTGCTGGCGTTGTGGAGGATACCGGTAATAATAACAATACTGTTTCATTAGACACAACTTTGGTGCGAAGCACGACTGCACCAGCGATAGCACTTGCCCAACAACTTCATGCTGCAAATGCTCTTCAAACACCGCCTGCTCATGTTCCCAGTCAAACATTATGTCGCCGACAGCCAATGTCGATGTTCTAGAATTTTCCGGTTGTTCTCAAGAGGAAGTATGCTCAAAGTCCGGAACTCTTGGCACCTGCTTCCAAGGTATGTCGATCTTTGCCTCCTTTTTAATTATAAAAATGTTATTAATTATTTTGGTAGATCCTGGTTCCAAAACTGTGGTTTCCATCGCTCAATGCGGTAACGGTATTGTTGAGAATGACGAACAATGTGACTGTGGTGGTGCTTCGGGTTGCGCGAATAGTACATGTAAGATTTTTCAGTATTTTATGAGCTGGAACTACTTGGTATAATAACGCCCGTGCCGCGTTCTTTATAGGCTGCGATACAACTTGCAAGCTCAAATCCGGCGCTGTGTGCGAGTAAGTATTTACAACAATCAACGTTTCGCCTTTTACAATACTAATTCTTCCATCTAATGCTAGTGATAAGAGCGATGCGTGCTGCAAGAATTGCCAGTTGGCTCCTAAAGATCTCAACCTCGAATGTCGCCCTGCCCGAGGACAATGTGATACCAAAGAATACTGCGATGGAACAAGCAAAAATTGTCCAAAAGATTTATTCCTTCCGGATGGAACCACTTGCTCTCTTAATGGAACTGCGAACGGAACTGTTTGCGCTAGCGGCCAATGTACCAACAGAAATATGCAATGCATCATTCGCGCCCAATCCGACGGTTCAAGCTCTAACAATCTTGACACTATTGAAGGAGAATGGTATGTATAGAATATACGATCCCTTAAAGCAACTCAATCATCTAATCTGTTTATTTGTCTTTTAGCCCGACTTTATTCAAAGGTCAATGTTATTTGATTTGTAAGTCAAGTTTATTTGGATGCAGAAAACTTAGTGGCACATATCTTAATGGAACACCATGTGGCAACAGTGAGTATTTTTTAAGTCTGAAATTTAGCACTGATTTAATAAATAATTTTATGATTTCCTAGATGGTATTTGTACCAATGGAGTCTGCAGTGATCCCGATAAAATTGGTGAAATCATTCAATGGTACGTGAATCCTCTCATTGTCAGCCGATGCATGCTCTTTCTGACCCAACTCTCAATATTACAGGGCCGTTGATAACCCTGGTCCCACAGCAGCTATCGGTGCGGGCATAGCCATTTTGCTTTTGGTTGGTCTCGTCCGTTGCTGCAGAGGTAGTAAACGTCATAAAATACCCCCCAAAAATCACAGGCATCATGAAGAAGAGGAGATTGTTCGATCTGGAAGAATGTCTCGTTAATGGTAGAGATGTACTAGCTTACTTAAAAGCAGATAATAGGCGTAGTTGTAGATTTAAGATAGTACCTTGCGTTTTGTATTCATATTAAGTCGAGAAATTTTAATTAAGAAGTGTAACTGATTTTTAAATTTATCTTTATCCTGCGATTGCCTACCATTGTACGATTCTCATAAAAATCGATTTTTATTTTGGATTTGCATTTACAGTTTACACCATGGACTTCCCGGAGGCACACAATCCAACCATTGGCACCAGTCACATTTAAATTGAGGATTTGTGAAAAATATCCCAAAGCCGACAGCAAATATTACAGCGGTCAATGGTATCATTATCATTCTGATCAGCCATGTTCTGCGTCTATCTGCTGCAGAAAAGTAAACACCAGGGCGTAGTGTCAATCCTACAATTATACCAGTGACGAAGCCAGCGATATGGGAGAAATTGTCGACCCTTAAAGTGATAATTGGAGTCAATAAGCGGCATATTACAGATGATAAGACGAAGAAACCTACAACGGCAGCAACCCCACAGCCAAAGCTGTAATCATCTTAACACTTAACTTCAAGAATTGGACTTTAGGGTTCACGAGAAGGGGCCAATTCTGGAATAAATCTACATAAAGTAATCCAAGTAACCCGTATAATGCCCCACTGGAACCGGTAGAAACTGAAAAAGAAATATCACGCTAAGCGAAAATTTAAGTGTACGAAAGATACGACAACCGAATTACCTTGTTTTGGATTCGTCACTGACGAATATATCACTCCAGCAACTCCACTCATCATATACACCCAGCTGAGGTAATGTGAGATAGCATGTCAATAGAATCCAATGTAAAGTTAAATTATTGAAATGCTCGTACCCTAATGCCAAACTTCCCATCTGACGCTCCAGGTGATATCCGATACGTATTACAACGATCTGATTCAGCACAAAGTGTATAATCCCCGCGTGCAGAAATATGGGAGTAAGGAAGCGATACCATTGGTCCGGTTTTCCTATTGGATTCTGCGTTTGAGTGAATTATGCATAGCGAATATGGATAATTTGAAAACATACCTCGTTCACGGAAACCACCCATACCGCACTGGTGTTCGATCTAATGGTCGCTAATTTACTATATGGAACGGATCAATTATGATAAAATACAAAATGTTACCTTATTCCAAAATCCACAGGTATTATTGGAAAATCTTGGCCACGACGTCGGGTATCCAGGAGGGCAGGGTTCAGGGATATCTGGCACTGAAGTATCAAATCTCACGCAATAAGGGTAGATGGCACCGTAGTTTACTAATACTTGTCGTGTAGGGCCCAAAAAAGGGTTAGATGTTATAGCGTCAAATCCCCCGCTGTTGTATATTGTGACGCTGAGCAAAATTATTTTGATCAGTGAAATAAGATTTAGGAAATGAGTTTGTGGGTTGCGCCTTTCTAATGCTTGTAGTTGTTCGACAACTTTTGGATCTAGCAACACCTCTGGAGTAGGGGCCTTCTTTCGACGAACACTTTTACCACGTCGCGCAGATTTCCGGCTTTTTGAACGTTTAACCGTTGCTTTTGACGGATCGTCCGGAGGAATTTGCTGTCGACGACGGCTCTTGGTTCGGCTTAAGCCCCGATTTTCAGAAGCAATCAATGGGTCATTGGCGGAATCGCCTTTTGATGGATCGTCCGGAGGAATCTGCTGTCGACGACGGCTCTTGGTTCGGCTTAAGCCCCGATTTTCAGAAGCAATCAATGGGTCATTGGCGGGATCGCCTTGAGGTTTGCGTTGGGACCGACGAGTGTTAGAACGAGCTAATGTAGAATTTGCGGCTGGGTCGTTTGATTTTGCTTTCCTTTGAGAACTGCGAGTATTGGAACGTCGAAGATTTTGACCAGGATTCTGCGAGCTGTCGTCTCCTGGCTGGGTTTTAGTTTTCCTTTTGGAACCGCGAGTGTTGGACCGTTTCAGGTTGCCATTATTATCTCCTGCATCATTCGCGTCTGCCTTAATTCGTATTTTCTTTTGGGAGTTCCTGGTATTTGATCGTTTTAAAGGGGAAGTCTTATTCTGATTTGCTTCCGGGCTCCGGGTGGATATAGTGGCGCCTGAAAGTAAGGGTGCAGCAGACAAATTTTCGCCAATTGTAGTGGGGGAAGAGCTTGCAGATGGTATCAGGATGGAGAGACCGGTGGTTTTTGAAGGCTGTGGCAATTTCTGTCCTACTGGACTTACGGCGGAGTCAAACAGTAGTGGGGTTGCAGACGTTATGGCGGCTGTATTGGCAGGGGAAGTCGGGGATGTGGATGAGGGGATTACGATTGAGAGACTCGCAGTTTTCACTGAAGCCACAACTGACGCTCTCTGAGGCTGCGGTTTCGTTGGTGTATAGGGAGTTGCCAATTCCGCAATCGACGTGCGTTTTTGTGGTAAATCTGGTTGATTTGGCGACATTGAAGTAACGGTAGCCGCGCGACGACGCTGTGGTTTTGAGGTGGTTGCATCTATAGGTGGAGCTGACTGTTGAGGAACGGGACTTGCCATTGATAGTGGCGGCGGTTTTGATGATTCACCGGAGACTGTAGAAGCCCTCTGTCTCTGAGGTCTGGTGGCATTTGACGCGGTGACCGTGGCTTTTTCAAAGCGCGAAATGTCCTCACTCTTGGAGTGCGGAACGGACTGAGCATGGGGTCTTGACAAGTTGTTTTCGCTGAATGATACTTTCTGTTGTTTCCAATATTCCAACTCTTTCTGCTGCAAGCTGACAAAGTCATCCTTATCCGCCTGCTTACTGTTTTGCATGGCATTCTGAGAATCGTTCGGATAGGTTGGACTCTGGAGCGAGGTGGGACTGCTTAAACTGCGTGGACTTATAGGAGTCAAGTATTCCGGGCTTTTTGTCCCCTCTGTCGTGACTAGAGAATGGGCACTCGACGATGCGTCAAGCCTAGCCTCCTCCTTAATACTTTGGTTAGAACCGTCCTCATCTATGTCATCCTCTGAACCACTATAGTCTTCATCTTCATATGAATCGCTGTCATGATCCTCATCATCCGAATAGTCGCTATCATATTCGTCACTGTCTGAATACTCGCTACTATCATACTCATCTGAAGCAGAGCTGGACGTGCTGTAGTCATCGTCTTCTGAATCGTAGTCGTCCGATGCGTCGTCGTCGTCGAACTCGTCACCTTCGCTACCCACATCACCGCTAGAGATCACTGTATGCTGCTGTTTTGCGTCAAATTCGGTTTTATCCTTTTTTGCTGCAGTTGTGTCCATCGATGGTTTCTGTGCGACTGCTTCAAGATCAGGTAGTCGGGCATAACTGTCTACTGCTGCCGGCTTGCCCCCATTATTCTGCCGCTTGTCCATTGAGGAGCTCAGGGAAATTTTCATTTTTAAATTTTCAAGATTAGGCAACAACTTCACTGATACATTTTGGGTCGCCATGGCTAAACGCGGTAATAATGCCTCTGATTTTGTTGGCGTTGTCTTTTCTTTTACCGGGTTGGCCGGCAACTTGGCAGCTGATTTATTAGTCGATGGTTTAGCATTCGCAGGAATATTCTCTTGCCCTGATGTATGTGGTCAAAATGGGAATCTTTGAAGAATAAATGACAAAATCGCACCTTTGAGTTCAAAGAATTGTGCATCTCCTTCAATGAATCGCATCACTTTACGAAACATATTTGGTGCTTCATCTTTCTTTGACAATGTGTCATGCGGATGTCGAATATGATAAATAACCTACGGAGGGCAAGTCAGATGAACTTTCCATACTAAATTGTCGCCGGGGAGGTAGTAGTAACCAACCTTCAATATCTCATCCAATTCAATCTGCTTGCTGGTTTTGAATGCCTCAATTCTTCCTGGGTCGGTTGTTCCGAAAAGCACTATATGCACAACGGCTAAATCCGAGGATATTCGTAATGCCAACTGTTTTTGCAGCTTTTCCAGACAGAATTTCATTTGATTGTAGTTCAAGTACCCCAGTTTCATGACGTCCATATCGTTGAATGTCGTCCGTACAATTTTGTACTCATGAGCAGTGAATGCTCGCCTGTAAACTGTTTTGGGCTGCATCGTCAAATATATGTAAATGCTGCAATGGGGTATGGAATCTCCAGAGATTTCCGGATCTTTGCAGTTGAAACCTGAATCAGTATTGAACCAATTCCAAGAGTACGTTTGGGCCTCAACGAGAGTCTCCGTGATATCAGATGCGAATGTCACCCGAATGTATTTTTATTAATGTACTTGAAATATATTCCAAATTCAAAAGGGCCATCATAATATCATTAATATGTATCATCATGTACTCCGTTTCTAAGACATATCACTCTATGTTGATTCGCAAATTTTGCAAGTGAAAAAAGCATTCGGGGCATAAAAACGCGAATCATTCGCAATCAGACTTTCAACCGAAAATTTTATATCGAACTGTACAAACTGTTTCGGCTATATTTACAATTGAGATGGTTATTGCTGAGTAGCTATAGCTTAATATGGTGTAATGCTTGATAATTTAAAAAGATCAACCATTGAACGGTTTTACTCCATCGTATTCCTCTACAATTCTTGCCCATCTTACCTCCGGAAACAATTCCCTCAAATGCTTTTCTAGTCGGCCGGCGATATTAATTTTATCATTTTTCACAAGCAGCTTAATTAAGCTTTTCAATAGCCATGGGCTAGGATTGATTTCCTTCTGTTGCATCACATAGAGAGTATTAATAGCTTCATTAAAGTTTCCATGCTTAATCTGCCCTTTGATATAAATTTCGTAATGATTCAGAGAAAGCGGAAATGATGATGAAAGCAAAGAATGAAAGATAGATTGAGCAGATGCGCGGTGAGACGGATTGCGGGAAAACATGAGGGAGGTAAGCAGAAGGGAAATGGAACCGGATGATGGAGTCAAGTTGTGAAGATGAAACGAATTGTAAGTTTGAAGTACTTGAGCTGGTTGATTAAGAGATTTATACAGATGCAGAAGAGAATTCAGAAGGGGAGTTGTGAACGTAAGATTGCGAGCTGAATTTACTTCATTCGTCAGAGCGACGGCTAGATTTGTGAGATGGTCAAGTTGCACGGCAGCATCGGAAGCAGTAGAATCGGACGCCGCAGTGGAGGTTGGAGGTAATGTAGGGGATGTAGTCGAAGATGCAGTGAAAGATAAAGATCTAGCATGATGAATCGCTTTTGCCAGATATTCGATCAATTGTCCATACACCCCAGCTGGAACAGAGTTTCCGTTTACTTTCATTTCATCTTTCAAAGCTACCCCCGAATCAATCATACCTCGCTTCATGTATACTTCCATCAGATGTTTGTAGGTTCCTGGATCCTTACTGATGCCATATTCTTTCATCTTTTTCAACACAATGTCAGTGATATCCAGATCACCTCCAAACTCGACACAACTTTCCAACAACGAATTAAAAGTTGTCGTGTTAGGCTTGATTCCAGCCTTTTCCATCGTTTTAAATATTTCATACGCGGCAGCCGTCCCGATTGATAATGCGTTTGCATGGATCAGAGTATTGAAAGTGACAATGTCGGGAGGGGATCCTGCTTTCGACATCTTATTCAGCAAAGAAGGAACAAGCGATTGCTTGTCCGTCTCGACGAGAGTTTTGAGAAGCACGTTGTATGAGGTTGTAGTCATACGGTTGGATGAATCCGGATGGTCATTTAAATAGTTTGCGAGTTCGAACACTTGATTTGAGTGTTTGTGAGCGCCCAATTCCGAAAGGATGCGTTCAAATATCGCAGGATCAGACGTAATTCCGGTTTCCTCCATGTATTTGATAACAGAGAATATGGCTTCCAGATTACCCAACCGAGCATGTCCAAGTAACAAGGGAAGAAACAATTGTGATGTCGGTTGAATGTTGTATTCTTTCATCTCTTTTAACAAATCCAAACTCTTCCTTGTGTCATTTTGTTTCAGATACCACTGAATGAGAATAGAGTACGTATGCAGATCCGGTACAACACCTGAATTCTTCATGCTAGTGAAAAACATTTCGGCGTCAGCTAGGGAACCAACCTGACAACAAGCTTTTATAATGATGTTGCAAAATCGGGTATCCGGGGTAACATTTGACGCCATGAAGTCTTGATAAAGTGCTTTAAACGTTTCTTTATCGCGCTTTTTAGCAGACGTTTCAAGGAGTATAGTATATGTGATTAAACTCGGCCGGCAGTTTTCATTCTTCATGTCGGAATATAGTTTGAGGGCTTCGTTGTAATAATGCGAACGACAAAGGTGTCCCAATATAATATTGTATGCAACTACTCCGGCACCATGTTTGTGAATTTGAAATGACCTTTTCAAATCGTCTATTCGATTCAACTTTGCTAGGGCGTTGAGCTTTCGTGTAATAGCATAAGGATTGACTTTTTTGCCGACGCTACTTAACCCATAATCGAACGTGTTGAGCACTGCCGTCCAATTCCGCTGACTGGAATGCTCATTTAGCAATGCAAGCCAGACATCCTCCGAAAAAAACGATTGACTTTTGTGAAGGCGATTCTCTACTTTACGGATGAGGTCGTATCTGTTGGTCTGGCCTAATCGAGTTATTGCTGTTTGAATTGTCCAAGAGTTATAGACTCCAGAGTCAATCATTTGCTGAATGATGAGAAAAACGTCATTTGGTGGTGCATTCCGCACAGCAGTCTGGTACTCATATATATTGGGCTCCGAACGCTTAGATGGCACGAGTTTGGGATTTGGTCGCGACGTTGATAATAAAAGGCGAGAAACCAGTGGCTTTTGAGTAGAGAGAATTCGACTACATAAATGTCTTAGGCGAGGCAGGGGAGTATTTGTATTGACGAGAAACGACATTGATTGTAGTAATGATATCCTCCTCCAATTCTTCAATCTCGAGGTACTAAGACACAATCTTAATTACTAAGACACGTGACCCGTTTCTATAGCAATATCGTCCCGAGGAATGCCAGATTATGTCTTCTATGATAGAAAAATGGATAGGTTGAAGTCTGATGAATTTAGATATACTGATAATCATTGTGTAGTAGTGGAGACTCAAATGGTAATGGAGGAGCGCGGGAATTTCTTCTTTGATCCTCAATTGAATCTGCAGAAATTCTGTATTCGCAATCCACAATCCTTTTGATATCACAATTCCGCACTGTTGTTCAGTTAATGATTGTTATCACGTGAGTGACTTTTATTGCCACCATCGCAAGGAGGAAATTGTCGTCGTCATTTGTCAAGTGTGGGATCTTTGGATAGGAACATCAGATGCAGAGGCCGACAAGTTTCTCGCCTGCCCAGCTTGCCGATGTATGTCAACAATCCGTCCATTCGAACATAATTGTCTGCTTTAAGGAAACTGAGGATGCGACAGAAGGAAGTGATAATGTCCATGGTAATGATTCAATCCTATGTCCTGAATCTGCGACTGTGGTAAATTAAAATCCATTCCAATTTAAATAGCAGTGGAAGAAAGGGTTGCGCCCGATTCCTCGCATCAATTTCTGACGATGAAAGCGTTGACAAGCCTGCTCGTCATAAGCAAGCTTTACAAGTGTTTGACAGCGGAAGGACATCGCAATAAAAAGGTTTGTCTCAAAAGACTAATCAAGCACCACCTTGAATCTGTATTTATGAGTACAACTGTAGGCGATCTTTGTTTTCCTGTCATCGTCCGCGGAAGAAATTACCCACTACGCCACCTACTTTGAAAAGAATGATTTACATCAGATCCATTGCGTCCGAGCAACTAATAATGAGTATTCGACCGAAAAAGATTGGAAGAATGCGCTGTACAACAATTCAAACGCACCAGTAGTGCTTTTCGCTACATTTCGTCTATTCCTGAACGCCATGGTTTGCGGCTATATCAATTCGAAAGCAGTAACGTATATTCTTATTATTTTTCCGTCAACTGAGCTTATTAATTGAGCGGCCCAAAACAAAGATACGATTACTCATCATAGATCATGTTCAAAGTATATTCAAGTATTCCAGCATCATTCGAAAACTCCTGGCAAATTTCTTTTTGTATCAGATTCATCGAGGATATACTAGATTACTTTCGCTGTCGGACAGTTCGAATCTATTCGACGATAGGTTTGTTCCTTTTAATAAGATCATTATTCAATGGAATTCCAATTAATGTTCTAATGTCCGCTTTTCATTTCGGTTCTCGCGTGTTTCATTTCAGTACAAACGCTTGCCGACATTTACAGCAGTCACTATTTTCAACTTTAGTGCATCTGGATATTAATACTAAGTCAATCGAACCACGTGGATTTATTTCAGTGGTTTCTGCGTCTAATCATTCATCAAGCCCACTCTATGACTATCTGCTAAATCATCATTTCCACCTTCTGAGGTCCCTGCATGGTCCGGATGTCTTCAGTATTTCCAAATTGATTTTGGACGAAATAGGGGTCTCCGCAGAAATTCAATACTTGAGAAATGTGGTTGGGAGTGTACATGATCACATAATGCCAGAAAAGGCCTCGCCATTTCAGAATCAAATCTGCCGCATGAAAGAAAATGCAGACAAGATCATTTTACCTTGTGATGGGTTGAATAATGAAAGTCTTTACAGCAGCAAAATTTTGAAGCTATGTGAGTTTATCACAGATATGCTTCCCAGTAAAATTGATTCGGTGGTTTGTGTCGTTGGAAGTAGGGAGATTGAACCATTTCTGCTCATGGCAATACAAACGCTGTTGCTCGAAGCAAGCATATTGATGGAGTTATCTGTTTTGGAACAGCCGTCTGGATTATCTGTAATCAGATTAAAAAATGCAGATTCAACGGAGTTCCTGGAAATGTCGGTGGTGTCTGTTTCCGCTCTCCAAATGTATGTTATGCCGGATTTCTACCAGCGTCCCATTTCTAACAGTCAGGTCTCATCTAGGCTCACTTTTAAATCATCAGACTGTATTATTTGGTTCAGTCCATCTTTTGCATTCGCAAACTTCTCTGCCCTATCATCCGTCCGTACGCAATATATGGTTTTCGTTGATGGAGTGAGACCGGAGGTCTCCGACGCAGCAACATCTATCGTCGACACAAATCTTAGCCCAATGACCGACATTCCGATATATTTTAAATCCAACATACGAAAAGTATTCTTGTCGCCGGAAGTGACGTTGAATTTGCTTTCAAAATATTGTCGCAGCTTGTTCGGGTCATCAGACTGTGACGTAATTTTGGAATTTTACCTTGAAACTTTGAAGTCTTCTATCGGTTCTGTCATTGAGCGTCAAACCTGTATTCATAAAAGCGGCGCCGAAGAAATGAGTACTCCTTCGGCTCAGTGTGGTAATCAGTCTTCGACGCAGAACCTTCATAAGTCAAGTTCGCAACGCCCTTTCCCTGAAAAGAGAATTCTTAAGTCGAGAAAGAATAACGACGAAAGAACCATATCCCTAACATCAATATTTACTTCTGTACTACCTTCCACGACACCTTCCAACGAACACCCCTGGTATCGGTGCATTCTATTACTTCCACCCAAATTCCCCCTATCGCAAACCGAGTTTGTCGGTCAATGGTGCCTTGACAGTCAGAGCGCAAAAGAAGACGTTACGTTTCAAGCCTGCGTTGATTTATGTCGTAAAGGTTTGTTTCACAAATTAATGCCTTCATCACAGTGTTAGCATTAATATCACTTTAGGTTTGGCAAATGACAAGTTTCTCCCAGTTCCGGCTGCGTTGAAGCGAACTGATACCAAAACCCAGAATCAAGTTCAATTATCCTCACGCAATAAAATGTATACATTACTAGCAGCTCCTCCGCTTCGCTGTAAACGGCCTGCAAGTGATATCTTTCCTCTCTATATTACAGGCTTCGTTTCGCAAAAAAAAGATACTAGTTGCTTTCAGAATGTCGCCGTTTTAACAAAGCTCCCAATTCCCTTTGATGTAATTCCTCGTGTAGTCGTAATACCTGATGACATTCCACGGAGTTTTGAAATAACTCCATTTCCTGCTTTTCCTCTTTGCTTAAATAAGGAAAAAATGGAGCTATTGACTAAATTTCATCAAGAAATCGCCAATCGTGGATTCAATTTAAATCTGACGAAAGAAGAGAAAACTGAAATGCCGGATTTATTCATTTTAGCACCAATATTGGAGTCCGTTTCAAACATTAAAATCCCGACAAATGATACTATAGATTGGGAAATGGTTGAGGCGTTTTGCAATATTCAGGATGGTACAATTGACTCCGGTTACTGGACTTCATTGTCCCCACGTATTCAAAATCAGCTCATATTTATCGACAGGATGGGTAAATACAAACGTTACCGTATGGAGAAAGTAGTTTCAATCACAGAATTATCACCTGATGCTATGATACATGGCGGTAGGGTTCAGCGGGCACACATTCCTCCCGATGTCACGACTTTAATCGAAGCATCATTCCAAGATCCTGTTTCAATCATAACGAACGAGATGCAAGGAAGTTCAACCAACGCGAACGGCAGTGCACAAACTCTAAATACCAATTCAAAAAGTAGACTAATCTATCTCATTCCGAAATACCCTTTTTCCGTCATTCACAACGTTCCTGCGAATTTTAGTATGGCATTCAGCTATCTCCCGATACTTCTTTATCGCTTGGACATTTCATTACTTCACTTTCAATTACTACAAACCTTGAATATTCCCGTCAAACTAAAGACTCTAACTGGATGTCTCAGTGCTCCGGTTGCTAATTTACCTGTCAATTACGAAGCCTTGGAATTTGTTGGTGATGCAATTCTGTATTACTTTCTTTCTCTCGTTCTTTTCCAAAAACATCCCACCCAACATGAAGGTTTCCTTAGCCGAGAACGTACCCGACTGCTTGACAATGCGTTCTTATACAATCTGGCACTCGAACACGACATCCATCAGTACATTATTTCGACAAGATTCTCGATGAAATCATTTCGAACTTGGCTGCTTAAAGGCGATCAACTGCAAAGTCTACCTGATAAAATGTTAGCCGATGTGATGGAAGCGATGATGGCTGGTTGTTACGTCGATGGTGGGATACGCGCTGCATTTCAATATTTTCAACTCTTCTGGAAGAACCATGCGTCAAGATTTGGGTACGACGCATTGGTTGCGGAGAATGCAAAACTTTACCGAAACAAGCAAAGTAGTAGTTTAGTGAAAAGTAATATTGATATATCAGGCTTAGAGGATATCATTGAATACAGGTTTAAGAATCGTGAAATCGGATATGAAGCAATTACGGTGAGCGCAACACCAAATTATCAAAGACTTGGTATGTTGATTTTGCGTTCTAAAGTTGACGTTATACTTTTCTGTAACTGAACTCATTTCCCCGCTCTCAGAATGGCTAGGAGACGCAGTCTTGCAAATCCTAATCACTGAATACATTTACCTAAATTTCCCAAATCTCGCGGCGGGAGAAATGTCAATATTGCGACAAGTCGGTGCCAACAATAGTTTTCTCGGCATGATTGTGGTTCGGTTAGGAATTCATCGTTATCTGTATCCGCTGAATGATCCCCTCGTTTTTGCCTTCGAAAAACGACTGGAAATACTTTTTAACGAGCTGGACGAGGACCAAGCGATGATTGATGGCATTTGGGAAAAACTTGATGCGCCAAAGGTAACGTAAAGAAATTTTTTAGCATCAGTTTCACGTTTCTGATGTATTTCTTCTTACCGTTGAATAGATCTTGGGCGACGTGTTCGAGTCTATTCTTGGAGCTATTTTCATTGACTCCGGTGGATCTCTGGAAATTGCCCGAGATTGGTTTCAGCGAGTCTTTAATCCATACATGTCCAAATATATCAATCCCGAAAATGTACAGCTTCATCCTGTAAAAGTGTTGAGAGAATTAGTACAAGGTCAGCGATGTAGTGGCTTGAATATTACGTATGAATCTTTCTTGGTTTCTGCTTTCTCCGTTCGGTTTAAGCTCACATATCGCATTTTGTGGCACAACGAATTTCAAGTGACCGACCGCTTCGTATACCCAGTACCAGATCCATCGAAAGAATATATTACTCCCAAGTTCATCTTCATGGGCGAATGATATCAGAAGGTCAATCTAGTAAACCGGTTAACTCTAAATCGATGGCTGCCGCCAATGCTAATTTGATTCTACAACGCTATGTACAAAACGAGACGGTTCATAAGTTTTGGACTGAAATTGGGTGTGATTGTGCGGAGCGAGTCAAATGGTTGAGTGGTTTGAGAGAGAAAGAAAGGAGAAGAACTGATATTAGTAAAAATAAAAAGGAAGATGTAAATATGGATATTGAGGTGGATGCGACTGTTGAAATGATTATGACTTCGAGGGAGGAGCTAGGATTGGAGGAAGGAGAGTTGAGGATAGTAGAAAGGGAATTAGAGGAAGGAGAGATTGACGAACTCGAGGATCTTTAAATGATAGTGGTGGAAAAGTATTCCATCAAATCTTGTATGAACTGTTGCATGATGTGGCTATCTTGTACGTCCAAACTCTGGCCTTTTGTCGTTGTGACGGCCGTCCAATATACTTTGTATTTATTGCGTAATAATGAGGTAAAATATATGTATTAGGGGGATAAATTGTATACTAGTAACAGCGTAAATTTGGCTAGACTGCATCAGGATTTACGGTAGATAAATTTCGAAATTTACCGTCGAATCAGCCACCGAATCGGAAGATTCATCGGACGAATTTCCCGAATTCTCAGGTGCACAAAGAGATGATGTAGGTTACTTCTTGTGGGACTTTGAAGTGCGAACAGACTCTGGAGGTATCACGGAGGGCGAAGATAAGCAATTTTTATCAATTGTTTTAAGGCATACCTCGAAAGTCTGTCGTCAATTCAAAGTTTATCGATCAGGCAATTACTTCAGGGAAGGGTGCAATGAGATAGCATGAAAGATGAAGCTGTAATGCATTATGCAATGTAGAACATATAGAGCATTCAGCATAGAATCTAATGTCATTGTGTTGAACGAGGTTCGCACGGATCTTCTGCAAAGGAAAAGGATCGTACTAGTAGAAGGACTTGTAAGTTCAAACATACTTCCACTGTTCGACTACGCTATCAAAGTGCTACAATGACGAATTCGTAAGTTTACCGTCGATTCGAACACTGACTCTTACGAATCGACGGTAAACTTCGGCATGTACAGTCTGCTCGAATTCGATGCTTATCATGTAGTAATACGGTAGCGCAGTAGAAACAGAGGAAATATATTTGAACTTGATAGTTGTTTTATTAGTACGATCCTTCTCCTCTCCCTTTATAGAAGATCTTTTCAAACATCCTTACACACAATGGCATTAGATTCGATCCATCGAACCAAACATATTCGCCAGTCTAACCGGTCAGACTTGACTCTTGGCGTACCGTGTTCCCACTAAACCAACCGCCATATCCTTTCTATATATAACAACAGTTCGCAGATGCTGCCACTTATTGACTCCGCTGCTGACGCAAATAATGATGGCGTTTCTGCTCGATCCTCCAACCCACAGAACAGCAGAACTTCTACCGGAAAGCGCAAAAGGAATGATATCAATCTCGACAATGGGAAGAAATTGAAATCAGAGGATACAGAGGATTTGAAGTCAGAGGAGGCAGAGGATTTGAGGTCAGAGGATACAGAGGATTTGGAGTCAGAGGAGGCAGAGGATGATACGGACGACTGGTCAAGGGAAGAAACTTTGGACCTGATAGATTGTATTGGCGAAATCTACGAGAGTTGGCAAAGCGAAAAAAGACCTACTAAGCGGGGCAAGTTGTGGAAGAAAGCCTTTACTGAATTCAATACCAAGCATCCAAAAAGGGCAATAGATGCATTTAAGGTAATATATGACGCAGTTTAATTATATGATTATTTCACTAATGTTTCAGTACCTTATAGATGAAATGGGAGCGCTTGGTTGCAACGTATGATGAAGTCGTCCTGCATAACAGGCAATCGAGCGTTGCTCCAATAAGTTGGGAATACCAATCCCATATGTTTGACATCTTGAAAAATGACCCATCTCACCATCCCACCATTACGTCGGACACTCTTTGTTGCGCTGAAGAGGAGAGAAAGAGAAGCAAAGACGGTTTTAGTCGTATTGTAGAAATCACGCAAGATTTCCAAAAGAAAAATCACGAGTTTGTTGAATATCAGAAGAAACAACAGGAGGAACAAGATCGCCGTTGGGGTAAATTTATGGAGAACACTATAAAAATGAATAATGAACGAAATGATTTACTTCGTAGTATTGCCGCAAGCCTCACTCAACGCTAAATACTATGTACCATTTGCCTGTATATATTTTGCTCCTATGACACACTATCTATAAATTCATTTAAATACTCTACCAATCCTTCTTCACTTTCTTGCTCCTGGAGGTACTTGTTCTCGAAGCCCTTTCTAGGACCGTGATATGTTGAACAATGTCATCATCAGTAGCGTCCAACTCAATTTCATCATTTCAGCGATGAACACAGGTTATGAAGAATGCAGGATGCTTGAATGGTTGTCACGATTTCCCGCATTGAATGGTGTCATTTCCGAGTAATATCCGCCATCTTTGTTTCAATATTCCAAGAACCCTTTCCACACATGTGCCATGATAAGGCATTGACGAATGGAGCAAATAGGAACATCGGTACGGTCGCGGCACAACAACGAATCATGCTCGTTGCAAATTTCAGCGATGCCGCTTAAACCGTCCTAATGACCAAAAATCTAACTCTGACTATGCTGACCAAAATATACACCAATTTTGAGATCTATAACCGCACATTTTTATAACTTCTATCGTTCTAATCTCTTGTAGGTTGATTGTCGTATGAATCTCAATTCGTAAGGTTCGATGGCGCGATCACAATACATCACGAATTCACAATTGTCGAATGCACATCAGTCAATGTCTTTACCTATTTTCTTCCATACATATTTAAAAGTAAGTAGCAAGCTAAAGATTAAAAATACGCATGTCTAATATCTCTGCGTTACATCGAATATTCATTAACTTCGACATCATCTCCGGATTAACCGCGTACCTGTCAACCTCAGATTTAACAACCCTATCGTTAATTCATTCCTGTTTCCACGAGCCGACAAGAAAACGGTTATTTCGTAACATTAAAATTCATAAAAAAGATTTAACCCAATTATGTAACAATGAAATCGTCAAGTATATAATTAAATTAGAAGTCGTTGTTCCAAATGGTACTAAAACTTGGGACACGACTACTGAGTTATTTTGGCAGAGTTTGACAAACTTGCAAGAATTTAGTATTAGGACTGGAAAATCTTATTACGATAGTAATTTGCAGGCACAGTTAATTATTCCTTATGATAGATTGATGAGTTTAAAGTCTTTGAATGGAGTCCGGATTGCAGACGCTTTGCCAAAGAAGAATGGTCAATGAGGGAGATTTGAATTGAAATTTGGACGGAGCGACCGTGGGTTTTAACGAAATGAGAAAAGTTACGCCAGTACCTCGTACCCTGCCACAAAGTTAGAAACTAGAAGATTGCATGATTCAATGGGTTGAGCAATCTGGCAACTTTGATTGAAATCAAAATAAAGTCTCCTAAAGCAATCAGTATTTGTTATATCACACTTTGCAATTCCGTTCAATCTTTAAAACAATTCATCACAATCTGTATTTTTAATTGACACGACTCACTCAAAAACATAAAATTCACCACCCCGATAACATTTGATATATTACCTGTTATCCAAACACTGCACTCATTTATAGCATACTCTTCAACAATTCTCCTTGGTTGTCACCTTTATTGTATTCTGCCCAGTCCTTAGCAATGGGAGCTCTAACCATACCATCTTCAACACCTAAACTTTCAACCAAAGGCATAGCAAATTTGGCGACTTCTTTGATTTGGTTGTTGAAGACTTGGGAGAGTTCGGTGGCGGCGGATGGAGTAAGGAGTTGAGAGGTAAGGTAGAAGGTAAGACTGGATTGGACGAGATGGAGGAGGAAGGTGCGGTATACTTGGGCGAGGATTTTGCTGTAATACATGGAACCAAGTTAGTCAAATTTCGGATGAAAAATCTTAGTTTAAAACATACCCAGCTTCAGAACCGCCTTCTTTGTTCAGGATTGCTTCGAAAGCATCCACACAGATTCTCTCACCATAGCTCTTTGCAACTTCTTGAATCAAGTCACTCTCTTCTTTCATCCAAACATCAAAAAGTTTTGCACCCTTTCCGAGCTTACTCTTCATTCTACCGTCCAATTCTTTAACCAAGATGGCTTCTTTGATTCTGATTAATTTGGCTAAATCAGAGACAGAGTTGACATCGGTGGAAGACGGTTTGGATAAATCATATTTAACGTCGCCTTTGTTGACAGCGGCGAGCAGTTCCTTTGCAGTCTTTTGCATCAAAACGGCGTTGTCACCTTCGGCAGAAATACCGGCGTGGGAGAAACCGATGCCAAGGCCGAACAAGTTGGCACTAAGGTAACCTTGACCTCCAGTTCTTTCACGGCAAATCTGTAATGATAAATTCAACTTAAATAAAAGCCACAGAACGTTTTGTAGTATAAGACCAATCGATGGAATACAAACCGATGCGACTCGTTCAAAGTTCCAAGTAACCAATGGTTTAATAACGCAACAAAGTCTGACAATTTCATCAACTTCTTTCTTGTTTCTTCCACCATTAGCCCAAGCAGTTTTACAATGATTCAAACCAACATTTAATCCAACAGTGCGGACCAACAAGGGGATTAAAGCGTTTTGTTGAAGTTGGTAAGTTAAAATAGCAGTGTCCGATTTACCGGTAGGGCCGACAGTGAGACGGGTGGCAGAATACTTGAAACCGGTGTACAGGCAGGCTGGGGAATAGGAGGGGAAAGAGCGCCAAATTTAAGAGATCACCAAGTTACAAAGAGATAACAAGACGTGAAGTGAACTATTAGATGCTTACATTTAGTACCGCCAATACACATGCTAGCGATACAAAGACGACCAGCCAACAGTTGATCGGCGACAGTGAGGAAACGACTAGAGAATCCAAGAAGGGATAAAGTTAATCTTTAACTCAAGCATTCCAATGGCTATTGAAGAGAAAACATACGCTCGTTTGGCTTTGATAGAACTCTTGAATACTCCGTTTCTGTCAACATCAGAATACTTGTTCAACAAGTTTTCGGCGGGAATTTTGACATTGGTAAAGATCAATTTTCCGTTATCCACACCTACATTGTTTGGAATGATACTGTCAACAGTGGCCCTACCAGGTCTTTGAGATCCATTGGCCGAACAGGTAAAGATAACAAACCGTTACAAGCGAATTTATGGCCCATATCGTGGATTTGAACACCCTTGGAAACAGACATATCTTCTTCTCTGATGCGAACCAAGAAGGCATGAATTCCTTCGTTTTTATTGTTGATATAAGTTTGCGCAAAGACGACCGACCATTTTGCGTGGATGGCACCCTGGATATCCATCGAGAGGAGAGATTGTGAGATACAGTAACAAGTATACAATATAGAGAATAATGTGAATTAAAAGAACGAAAAAGCAATCTTACGTTTGTAATCCAATACTTTTGAGCCAACACGGTAGGGGTGTTGATAATGAATTCGTGGGTCTCGGGAATATATTTAGCGGTCTAATAGATACACCCAAAATAACCATAAACCAAGACCATTAATATTTTCTTATTACTTGTAACGAAGTGTAAACGGCAGAATCAGAACAACGTACCGTTTCCATTTCGACGGCGTTATTACCATAACCCAATTCTGTCAAAGCAAAACAACCCATGACACTCATGTCATCAATTCCCTTGAGTAATTTTCTGTGACGGTCAGTTCCGAGTTTGATGACTGTACCACCAAACAAGTTCCATTGGACTGTCATTTTGGTGGACATTGATCCGTCAACCATACCCGATACTTCGTGGGCTGAATTGCGTTAAGGGGGTGTAATGGAATGGGGCCGTTAGTATTATGTATAAACAAGAGTATAAATTTGTTGAGTATAGCAGACAAACAACAACAAAGTATTGGTATTCATCTTGGCCGGGCACCAGACTCAAAATCGACACCTTGTATCATTAGTCATAGCGCAACGAACAAGAAACTACCCACCAGCAAAGACATTTAAAGGATTCTTTTCAAAATCATAAACACTGATAAAGCCGTTTTCGGCAATCAATTTCAATCTCTCCAAAGCAATCTCACGCTCATATCGTAAAGATACATTGAAGCGGGGAGTGAATAAAGGGTCTTTGAGCAGTTCTCTGAATTTAGCTCTGTTGTTGTGATTGTCGTTTTCGAGGATGTGCTGGATACGTTGGAAGGCAGGGGAGCGAGACATGGTTCTGACAAGGAATTACGGGAGATACAGAATACAGATGCAGATGTCGTTGTTGCTGTTTGATTGCTGATATACTATCGCTGTGGATGTCGATGTCCTGATGCAGAGAATTCCCTCTTTCGCTCTCGTGTGACTTGAATCACGTCGATTCCCTTTTTCAGGCGATGGTCATGATCCATCATTGTCCACGGATGCAATCGGAATGGGGAAAGTATATCATGGGAGGGATGTATAGGCAAAAGACAGCGTCTATTATTATTGTGGACATCATTATTCTATACTGGTCAGATACATACATACAGTTATTACAGAAACAGTCCAATTCTTTTCATTAAACCTGAAAATTCATTAATTTTTCTTTCTTGAAGCCTTTTCTGCATATCACTCACAGAAATAAAAATAGAGAATCAAAAGGGCATTCCCCCTTTCTTATGCTTTTTCTTTCAATTCTAATCTCTCTTCTTTGGCGATTCAACGCCTTTACCTAACCCTAGACTCAGTGATGAACTCAAACTGGCCAAACTACTACTCGAATTCTTCGATATCAATTTAGGCATCGCCGGCAACTGAGTAATGATACTATTGACTACATTCTCTACGTTACTACTAGAACTATTCTGGTTTCCAATCGACGATGAATTCACATCCTGAGATTTTACACTCGGATACGAATTCGATCGCATGTGGTGTCGTTGATCTTGAGTGGACTGTTCAGTGGGTATCGATGCACCAGTCGGGGCGGGTTCTGTTGCTGTTCGCTGGAGTGAGTTTACTGACGAAGGGGGAGAAGGCGTCGGAGAGCTAGCTAATTTCGGCATTTGTGCGATCCCATTCGATGGCGACGTAGAAGGACTTAGGATCGTAGAACTTTGTACTTCAATCATTTCGGGTTCTTGCACTTGAATCGGGTTACTGCCGATGCTATCTTCTTTGATAGTGATGGTAGTGGGTTCTATTTTATCTGGGGACTCTGGATTCGAAGGCAACCTTTCTGGTGTAATAGAAATAGCGGATGCAGATCGCGTGACAGGAAGAGCAGCAGGAACAGGGACAGGAGCAGAAGTAGAGCCAGAGGGTATCGACCTTGATGGAATTGAAGGTACAGAATTCAATGATGTCAGGGGATGAGGTTGCTGATACGACCCAGAGAATGGATTAAACGACTTTGGTTTTTCTTCTGCCGAAATGGAAGGTGTACGAGACTCGGCGGTCACGATGATTTCGATCGGTACTGAGGGAACATTATTTGTTTGCGCGATAGCAGGAGGGTGGACGAGGTTTTCAATTTGACTTTGACGACCACCAAGATCAACTTCCTGTTCCTCCTTTTCAATTCTCTCTTGACCGTCCAAATATCGGATGGCACGGCCCCACCATGTGTATTGACCTATCCACCTCCAAGCTACCCAGTGATAGATTGACCAACATACAACGGTAATGAGGAAACCTATAATTTGGAAAAAACCAGCTTTGTTAAATTTTGAAACATTTAGATGTTGAATTAAATGTAAAATGAGACATACCAACAACGACATCAATCGTGTAGTGGTAGGAGGAGACAACAAGGGAAGCCATGCCGAGAAACGAGACAGCAAAGGGAATAAATAATAAAAACTTTTGAGAACTAGGAGTATACGTATGCCACACTCGATAGGTTACGACAAAAAACATGGTATGACCACTGAAAAAGACATCGCCTATTTTACCGAACAGCAAAAGCATTGAAATTTTGTTGAGTTATTTGAGCGACAATTGAGATAAGGTCTCCTAAGCCCCAGATGAAATTTAAAAAAAACATACCACAACTCATTCTTTGTTGCAAAGCCAGCATCAGAGCATCATACCAGATATTATCATATGGTTTACTTTCACAATTTACCAACGGGTTGGGCAACACCGTCGCCACCACACAAGCTGCTCTCAATAAATAGACTGTCCCCACTGTATAAAAAACCCTTCTCATAGCCGTTGCACTCCACTTGGATAATGTACTGCATCTTATAATAATCAGCGCAAACGCCAACCTCACCAACCAATCCGAAACATCCGGGGGAATTCCTGTCTTTGAAAACCATTCATAACCAGCCTGCATAGGGGGGTCCAGCAGGACAGTTCGTTGCGGAATTGGCACTAGATTATTAGGATTGATTCTATCTACATGGGAATTCGAGAGACATGTTGTGTATGAGCCGATGAAAGCGTACAAGAACGAAATGCCCAGGAGTCGCAAGTCATGAGGGGAACGGTAGAGTTTGAGGTATGGTTTCACCGAGTTGAAGAGCTGTCTCGGTAGGGATGATATTCTCCTCGGCGGAGAAGCAATATTGTTTGCGAGGGAAGTGATGGGGGCTAGCGGAGATCTTCTCAGTATTCTTGGCAGCGGCATAAATTTTTATTTATCTACTTGACTGTTATATTCGCAAAGAGTGCAAGGTGCTGTGGTGGAGGGATGGGATAAAAAAAGCGGAGGAAAAGCGAGTGTGCTGGGGGAAAAGCGAGGGAGGGGAATAAATAAAAGAACACTGCCGCTATCGCTGCCTTTGGAAAGCACAAACTCTATCGCAATGATAATATATCGACGTCAAAAGCACTGCTACAGACGAGGATTAGCAAACGAGGGAATTTTGCACTTGAGCCAAATCGTGGAATTCCCTCTCCGACAATCATCGCGTTGCTTAAAATAGAAACAACCTCTCTACAACCATTCGCTGCCATCGCATCTTTTGTGGAAATAATATTCATTCTCTGGCAATGATGCCATGCTGATATTTGCATTGCCCCATTTGAAACTTTTCCGCTGCCAACATCACTGCCTGAATGTGCGCAAGTGATTGGTCATTTTCCAAAGTCCACTGATTCGGCAATCCTCAATCATCAAATGTTTTTGTTGCCTCGAATTAGTTTCCAAAGTTGCCAAAATATGCGTTCCGATGCATAACAATCATTCCGCAGCAAATACCCGCAATTATCTGTTTTTGTCTCTACAGTTTCAATTTTAAATACTAAATCTCACTTTCCAGAGTCTTGCTAGAGTTCAGCAAAACACATCGGCTCTTCCGATTGAAGCGATTTGAATTCTTAGTCATAACCCGAAAAAGTCACGCTACCATGTCGTGATATTGACCGTGGATAATGTTGTTTGAAAATATAAAATCACAGACTTTTTACCTGAAATTTAAGGTATGCATAGCCATACAAGTCTCAATCTGGCAGAGAACCACAATAAACAATAGTGCCCTATAGTGCCACATGAAGAAATAAGAATAAAAATGAGACCTTAGTGTCGTCGCCTGAAAATTTGGCATTTTCGCCTTTCTTGACAATTGCCTGATTATGGTTACCGAAATGAATCTACAGAGTAATACTATAGGCGTCAATTTTAAATTAGAAAATATAACATCTAAAAATACGAGGAAACACTTAATTTAACACCAATATTTCGCCAGTATTGAATTCGCACTCTGGGATATTCATTCTACTGAATGTTTCAGTCTATCGATATCACATTATGAGTATAAATGAATGCTATAAGCCAATTTTTACATTATTTTCAAGCAACTCTAGAAGAGGACAATTTCTTTTTAGGTCGCCCGCAATGTCCTTTTGAATTAGTGTCAATCTAGCGTCAATCCAGCAATCGTTCGACAATCACATAGTTTGCTCTGTTCTAGCTCACATATTATTAAACATTTACCAGTTATCAACCGTTTAGTTAGACTCATTTTTTTGTTTTCAAGTTTGGATCGACTTTCAAAATCGCGTTGATATTAATACAGCACCAAACACTCACTTGAGAATGCAAATTTTTAAAAGCGATTATAAATTATCTTTCTGCCTGAGTATGAGGAACTGTAAATCGACTTGTTACAAATATTCCAGGACTGTTATTCGTTTAGAAATGCATTCAAAAGTTGGTTTGCTATACACTCCAGACAACAATGCAGATTGCCGAGCCAAGTTGAAGCCACGGAATGCAAAAACGAACCAACGCAACTACAGCTAAACGACAAACTCTAATCGTATTGTACAAAAAGTATTAACTATTGCAACAAAAATATGTGTCGATGGGTGGTTTTCAAGTCCAAAGAGCCTGTATTGTTGGCTGATTTGTTAACAAGACCGGCTCATAGTGTTATCAATCAAAGTTTCGATTCCAGGTTTGATTCTTGACTTGTTTCATAGGGAACGCTAACAATGCGGAATACTTGATAATAATTACCCTTTAATCATACCTTTATTGTATTATTTCTCTTTATGTGTTCAGATTACGAATGGACGAAGTCAGACCGTTAAACGGCGATGGTTTTGGTGTCGGTTGGTACGACCCACAGGAAAAACAATCTCCGCCTTGTATCTTCACATCGACACTTCCCGCATGGAACAATTTGAATTTAATTCGGTTAGCAGAAAAGGTCAAGTCACCGTTACTCTTTGCTCACGTTCGAGCTGCTTCGAGGTCTGTTGTATTTTAGTTGTGTTTGGCAGGTTTTGGTCGCCGTTGTTCACTTTGGATTCTGTGTTTGATGTTTTTAGTGGATTTCCAATCAGTGAAAGTAATTGTCATCCATGGCAGTACGGTAACCTCATGTGGATGCATAACGGATATGTCTCCGGTTTCTCAAAAGTGAGTTGATTCCAATTCAGTTTCGATATTTGCGCCGTTTGACTTGTTCCCCCTGATCCGCCGATTTGTACTTTTTGCTATGCTCCCCAGATAAAGCGCCGACTACAAAATACTCTTCCTGATCCGATATTTCATTCTATTCTCGGTTCTACAGACTCAGAATGGAGTTTTGGACTGTTTCTCTCGCAATTACAAGATCCATTGAAGAAAGTATTTGAACCAGAAGAATTGAAAGATGCAATGTCTAAAACGATTGAATTATTGAGGATATGGAGCGAAGAAGCTGGTATAACCGAGGTAAGAACGTCGTATCTCATTATATTTCAATTCTCAGTTCCAGTCGTCGTGAATTCTAACGACGAGATATAATATAGCCTTCGCTTCTTAACTTTGCAGTAACAGACGGCGCCACTATTGTTTGTTCGCGGTATATCAACTGTTCAGACAGAGAAGCCGCTTCATTGTATTATTCCAGTGGAACAAGATTTGATAAGTTGTCAGATGGGAGGTATCAAATGGTGAAACGAGACAAGAGAGAAGAAATGGTGGTAGTCGCCAGTGAACCCATCACTGTAAGCAAACATCCGTGTTTCTAATTTCTTGAACAATGTTCTAATCGTGAATTTCTATTTTTGATAGTTTGAACGAAACGATTGGTGTATCGTGCCTGACAATACGATACTAATTATAACTCCGAAACTAAACGTTCTTTTGTACCCTATTTTGGATAAATTTTGGGTACCACCTCATGCCATCGAAACTCGCGAGAAAGAAGTCCCGTGGTGGTCTGTAGTGAGGAGAATCAAGAATGATCAAGGCGAAATCAGTAATGGTGTGGTGAGCGGGGAAAAAGCTATGTAGAAAATAGTTTAAAGATTGCAATATATTTATTAGCTGGTCATATTCTTACAATTGTATTGAGGGTTGTCATATTGAGTGGCCTAGGGTACAATATCGTTACATCACAGTTGCACCATTCAGTGAATCACCGAATCTAGTGCGGATGTCCTACTCGAAGATGAGGATGCAGCGTTCGCGGCAGGAATGAATACGTCTAAACAACGTAGGTAAAGTCATTGATAAGATCAGAAAGCAACCGACGAAAGTCTAAATGCGTTGATGTATGTTGTAAATATTGAGAACTTATTCGAAAATGGAACTCTATAGATGTTTGGTATAGATAGAACTGATATTCAGATACCCCAACTTAATTGTCTGCTAGCTTAGTACTCTTTATACACCAAGGAATAACACGGTTTGGATATTTATAGGTAGTATAATGAATATCTGGGCCAGTCATAACATGTACAAACTGTGATTTAGACTAACTATACTCCAGTTATAAATTAGCTTTTCCTTTTCCCGGTTGAGCAAAATGCAGCTGAAAATCATCTCCAAAAACAACCGCCACCTTTTCCATTCCCTTCAGGCATCTATTCACCATTTCGCCAAGTTCGCCTTTTGCATGGCCGGTTGTACTCCCGACCTCTTCGATTTCCGTAATCACATTTTTTACACCTTCGGCATTTCGATCAATACCATTCCAAATTCGTTGCCACATGAATGCAGTAAAACTTAAATTCACTCGACTTCCCAATTGTTTCCCGTTCATAGTCGTTGGAACGAAACCGAGTGCACGAGGGATAGGATCATTGATGGCGTCGGGGTTGGATTGGAGTGAATTAAACAGTTTAAGCAAGCCCATTTGTGAGTGGGAAACTTGAGGAAGTAGATCGTATAGGGGGGAAAGGAGAGGGTACACAGTCGATGGGATCTAAAAGTGAAATGTTATCAACACAGTAAGCAGAGAGCGAGTTAAGGTTAGAACTGAACTACAGACTTTGTCGTCGTCTAACCATTTTTCGGGTTCATTTTTGGCTCGGATGAATTCAAGTTTTCCGTCTCCGGTTTCTTTCACGTCAATCACTCGATTAGCTCCATACATAGATTCCCTCAACTTTTGCAATCGCTCAACATAATCAATCACGTATGGTGCCTTTAGTTTTGTAATTTGAGAAGGGATCGCATCGCTGTTAACCAATGAGCAAGGAGTATAAGTAAGGTGATATGAAAGGGTGGCAAGCGTAATCACAATGCTACTAACTTGTACATAAATGCCGTCAAATGTCCCAGCAATGCGAAATCTCCAGCGCAAGGTTTTGAACCCAACAGGAACGGATGGGAACGTAAATGATTGTTGAAGTTTTGAATGAAGGCCAAGAAAGTAGCTTCAATGAGTTCTTTATGAGCCGGATCAGACAAGCCGTATGCTCGAACTGATTTAACGAGTGATTTCAGAGACTAGAAACCGCTAATCTGTTAATCCGGTTATCGTTAAAAGGAGAACTCGGTATCACATTTACCCTGTCAGCTGAGCTTGCTTGCTTCTCTAACGGTGCATTTGGAGCTAATTGTCTACCGAACTCAAACATCAGATAGTCTTTAGTTTTATCAAACATGCCGAAACGGAAGTACAATCCAATAGTGAACAACCACTCATCTGGCGATAAGCATAACAACTACAAGTTAGGGACCCGTCGATTTAAATTGACAAAAGACAGATATTCACCAGCAACAAATTCAAATAAATTGGATACAAATCGT
This sequence comes from Paraphysoderma sedebokerense, assembly GCA_025602915.1. Taxonomy (NCBI): domain Eukaryota; kingdom Fungi; phylum Blastocladiomycota; class Physodermatomycetes; order Physodermatales; family Physodermataceae; genus Paraphysoderma; species Paraphysoderma sedebokerense. The sequence goes on from JAHLJZ010000062.1 coordinate 101,456, forward strand.
TGTTTTGTCGAAGTTGGACGAATTTGCTTATCCTTATGAATTGATTCCAATCGGTCTAGAATGACATTACTACATAAACATAAGAGTCAACATCACCGAAGCCGTTCTTGGTCCCTGCGAACAGGAACTTTGCGCACCTATCTTGCCACACTTTTCCATTCTCGTCGACCAAAACCGGTACAACTGCTTTTCCGGTTTTCGCAAAAATGAGTTTACGATAAATTAAACCAGAAGGGGACACAACTTCGAATGGAATAGACTTGTACAGGAGATAGGCCTTGAGTTTTTGGAAAAACGGCGAGTACGGGGGTCCAACGAGCTGTAGAATAAAACAGTCAGCATCAGTGGCAAAACGATACAGCTTTCTTCCACTAATACCATAATATACCTTGTACATTGCGAATTGATGAATGATCCAAGCGAGAGTTGACGAGATTTTTATGTTTTTATGGACCGAAGTACGGAATTTCGGTTGCTTACGAAATTACGCGAGCTGTGCGCTAAACCAGCCGAAATTTGTGTTGTTCTATTTTTGTGATTTCAAATTGAGAATGTGTAATGCTGAAAATCAAACAGACTAAATATCATGTAGAGAGTAACGAAAAATAAAATTGATATTGCCCAAAATACAGTAGCCGATCAGTAAATTATTGCTAAATCACGAAGTTAATCACATCATATAATTTACAGCTTCAAGAAATAATTATATAAACATAGAATCACAAAATTAGGCGATTTACATATAATATTGGGACTCCCGCAGACTTATACTGCCACAAGTCATGGCAATGTTAGTGATTTTACAGATATCATTCGTCTTCTATTGGAAATTCCGACCGTATGCATATCAATCATTGAACTACCTTGAACTCGCCGGAATCGCATGCTCCACTGCCGTTTTACTGGCCGGAATCATTTTCCATGTTCCACCCTCTATTGCGGAGGATGCGCGAAAATCATTGAGCACAGCGATTTTAGTGCTCATGATTGGATATCTTGTAACCATTCTTTTTGCGGTTATGTATGAATATGGTCTAATCAGGAAGAAGTCTCTGTTGAAGGGCAATTAAGCAGATTGATATATTCTGAAGTTTGGTCAGGATTTGAACGCTATTGAAGTACAATGCCATCGTATGCAACAGAGATATTATATAGTAGATAGCATTTGCCATGCTAAGAGTGATTACTACTGTGGAACCTCTGAAATTGTTTGCTTCTCCAACAACCATAAATATCATATTAAGTAATGCATCTTGACAAGACCCGTTTCCCTTTGGTATAAAAATACTCTATCTCGTCTTGGGTATATCTCCATTTCTTTCCTTTGTCTTTCATCCAATACGCACTGATATCACGCATGACGACCCATTTTCTCCATTTCAATGCCTCATCCGTCGTCTCGGTTTCCAGCTGCGAAATCAAGTCATCAAGGTCAGGATCCAGATTTTCCGGCCGCGCACAGGTCGATTGATCGTCACAACCGCTGCTGTGGTAACTCGTGTTTGATGGAATCAGTTTTTTCAGAGCGTAGGATAAGGTCGGGTTTAATTCTGGACAGGGGTTTCGGGGCGGATCGAAAGGATGCATTGGTGGGCCTGCTATATCCACCACAACTGAAAACGAGAGGAAATCAATATCAAAAGCACCAGATCGGCAGGGTGAGGGAGTCAGTTATAAACCAGCAATATCAGAATCAGATAAATGGCTTTTGAATGTCAATTCTTAACAGAAATAGAATCTTTATGATGAAACACTAACTTGCACTCCTTAACGCAAGCCATGGCCCGTACTCCGAATGTATATTCAAAAAACAGTCCGTGTTGTAATACGCCAATCCGGCTTCATGGGCTAAACGCTGCATTGCAACAAACTTGGGTGCTTTATCCCAATAATAACGGATTTCGAACTTTGGAAGCAAAGACGACGACTGAAATAAATTAGATAAAGTTTGGTCGAGGGAAGCCTCAAGTGAATTTGCAACATAAGAATCGACTGTACAAAAATCGGCAGAGAAGAATATTCGTTCAATTCACTTATTTTTATAAGTAGATAAATATTATGAAAAGACAGGCATACCTGGATTCAAATTATCTATATGAGAAGGATTGGCTTTTAAATAGTTGATAAAACACGGCCACAGCAGTTTCGTATTTCCAACCAATATCCCCAATGTCGTCCTTTCCTCTTGGCCATTTGATTCTAAGAATGTTTCGTTGACAGCTGCATATGAAAAGGTAGGAAGTCTGAATTGATCTGCGACTGCAAGGTTGTATCTTTTGAGTTTTTGGGATGTTGAGTTAACACTTGGATCAACCATGAAAGTAATTTATAGTTGGCATACCGTTGGACAGGAAATGGCTGCACAATATCAAGGCCATGTTTCGAAAGCTGTTTGGTCAATGAATCAACTATACAAGCCCAATGCATCTGGAATTCACAATGAAAGTAATTATGTATTTGCCTTGAAATGAAATTAGTGGACGTGTTGAAACTCTCTGATTAGTGTGCTGAGTTTATTGCGAATTTTTGGACAAAGCTCCAAGATCAAAGATGGGGCGAATATACTTCAGACACTAAATAATGAAGTACATCCATAAATGGTTTTCAATGTTTTTTGAAGTCTTAACAATCCAAATTTGACAAATATTACAACTTGGCCTGACCGACTCCACCTAGATTTAAAAATGACCTTATGTGTTTAGCCAAAATTTCACTTCCGGAATCAGTGAGGTGCAGATGATGTCCTAGATTTCCCCCCACTGTAATAATTTTGGCCTTCTTAAATGCTTCTGATCTCTTTTTCATTGCTGGAGCCTCCAGATCAAAAAATCCGTCATCAGCAATAAATATCAGTACCTCACAAGATATAGATCTGATAAAGGACAACACAGATTCGGGTTGATAAAGGAATGGTGATGTAATCGTTAACGATTGGTCGGTTCTCCAAGTAAATTCCAAGGCTTTATCATCGGAATTGTAAACTGGGACTAGCCCACGATTTGTGAGGATTTCAGCTGCCGATAGCGGGATTTTCAGAGCCGGATTCTTTGCTCGAGCGACTGCTGCTTCATGAAATGATTTATACCTAGGTTTAGATTTTGAAGCAAGAGCCTTTTTGGAGTCGAAATACCGTCGCAGCCGTCTCGGCGCATCGTCGGCGTCTTGCGTGATAACACCCATACTTTCAATGAGGATGAGTTTTTTGACTCTCTCAGGAAAACATCCAGCAATTAAAGAGGATACTGTCAGATGCAAAGAGATTATTAGTTTTACGAAAGCCAGCGGCGAGGGAATGGAAGAAACGACGTTACCTCCAGCACCCATACTTTAAGTTTCAAAATAAAAACAGAGTGCTCTGTCAATAATCTAATCGCAGCACATATCAGCAAAACTTTCGACAAACCTGTGTCCCATTAAATATGTTTGTTGTATGCCAAAATAATCCATTACTGCCAATAACTCTTCTGTGTGATGTATCAAGGCACTGTAATACCCATCCGGTCTCCTGCTCGACTTGCCATGGCCTGAAAAATCGAAAGCCACAATCAATAAGCGAGGATCTTGAATTAGTATCCTAGGGTTCGACATATTACACTGTTCAGTCCATCATCAAGGCACAAAGAGCAGTAAACAAAGATCACACCTTGCGAGAAGGTCGAACGTATTCGCATTATCAAGCCAGCCATGGGCCGCAACGATAGAGATTTCAAATGAGTCAAGGTTACCCCACGCCTAGACGATAAACAGTACTGTTATTAACTTTATTTATATGTGAGAAATTAATAGGCGTGGAAGAACACCGGTTATCAAATACCTTGGCGGCGACATAAAAGTTCTGGTGGAGAGGAATGAGCACTTCTTTAAATAATTTCTTTGACTGCCGCATCATGAGATTACGAATAGTCCAAGAACAGATACTATCGGAATAAGAAGATTATAAAACTTTATAGACACCGCAAACAGATCCAAATGTATCTCGGGAACGGGGGAATTTCAACGGTCCCAAAATTGGCTGAGAAAGGATTGGCAATAATAATGGCCACCAGCCGAAGAACCGAATTAACCGACAATTCCTTACTAATACGCAGATTTATCTCACATCATGTGGTATCCTAACGCTAACGATCAAATGTTGCCCTTTCGAAAGGCCTGAAATTTCTGGAAAATGTTGCAAAATGCAATTAAAAAATCAATGCTTGCTATCTCCAAAAAGATATTGCACATGAATCTATTCATGAAGCCGTAGTACCATAAGAGTGCAAGAATAAACCGAATTAATTCAGACTTAAATCTCAGTGCTGGCTATAACTTTAGAAATATCAATTCTTTGTATGTGCCGTATCTCGTCCTAATTCTCTCTAAAAATTCTTCGCTCACTCTTATTGACGCGATACATAAGGAATCTAAGGACTGAAACCACTATTAATGCCATTGTATCAATATTCTACCGTTTACACGAGAAAAACTACCAACTTATTAGAGGCAGATTGCAAGAATGCAAACCATTTAATTTTATATAAAGATTTCCAGACAAGACTGAATATATCTGTGTCTGGCCGTCTGCTGGAAGGAAAAAATGATGCGCGATTCCATCTCCCAGGTGAGAGTAAAATCATTTTGCCAATCATTAAAGTTATCAAACACCCGAACCTACTAAATTATATTAATACGTTTGTTTGTTTAATAATGCCTTATTCCGATTTTAACTTGCATTCCATACTTCAAAATCAGGATAATAGTTCTCCACACGACCTGCTAAGAGCGGTCCAAGCAAGTTCCCTACCTTCGAATATTCGAAAAGTCAAATCCATGTTTTCAGCAGTTGACAACCTCGCACCTCCATCTTCTATAAATGGAAGACGACGTAATATTCCACCAAGAGTGGTCAAAAATACGAATCGGTCATGGCGAGTTCCGACTCAGTTGCATCATCGTGTAGGACCACCAAGCAGTAATGAGGTAGAAGCGACGAATCTAATCTCGACAAACAACAACTTTGAGAATTATTCACAGCCTCATTCGGAATATGGTACATCTTTTGACAATTCTCCTACAGAGAAAACGAGGCAGTTGCCGACATGGAAGTCTATATTAAACGATCAGTCGTCGGACATCCCATCCCGCAAAAATAAGACAGATCAAGTCAAAGCATCAGCTAGTAACTCCAGGAGAAATTCAGTGACTAATCCAAGACCTATATCTGCTAATAACCATACTGCTTCGAACCCAAACATTTCGAGCTCGAGCTTAAATCATCCTACATTGGATGATGTTGTCTTGCGAATTCGGGCATTGGACTTAGCTTCTCCCGACACAAAATTCAATCGAGTGTCATCCGCAACTACTGTTTCCAAAAAAACGGTCACAATCTCGCTCCCTAATTTGCATAACGACGACGTAAACTCAAACGCAATAGATTCACGACAGAAATTCTCGTCCACGCCGAATCTGACATATTCAGAATCTTCGCTGTCAGCGCATTCAACTTCCTCCATTTCAATCTCCAAAAGTATAACAGAATCTGATCATAATACCAAAAATCGCCGTGACTTCAGTTGCCTTCGTCCCGAAAATCGTCCAAGAGTTGAAGAAAGGAAGTGGAACCCACCGCCACGGTTGCCGGAATGGAGACCTGGCACCAAAGTACTGGACGAAAAAGAGCTGGAACAAAGACGAGAGAGAGAGAAACAAAGACTAGAGAAGTTGCGGCAAATGGAATTAAGACGGATGGAACAAGAACGCCAGCTACTGCTGAAGCTTCGGATGAAAGAGGTTGTTACTCTGTTGATGTCAGACACCTGTTATAAGTGACTTATTTTCTCTTTACGTTTTTCAGGCTCGCCAAAATGCAAAAGTCCGTAAAGTCACTCTGAGGAGACCAAGATTCTCGCAGGATAATCATAGAAGGAAAAAGTAAGTCCGGACCTGCTCTTTTGATCGAGGTTGCCATTAACCTTTTTCGCAGTAAAGCCATGAACTTAGAATACGACAATATTTCCGACGATGATAACCAATTCGAGAGCAATCAGCAGATACAGTCTGATACTGAGGATACTGAGGATACTGAGGATCCCGTCCTTGATAATCAATCTGATGACCATGTAGAGGATATGAATCCCGATAATTACGACGATAACGGTATCAATCGGACAAAATATCCTGTTTCCCTTCATCAACAAGCTATATATTTGTCGCTGTATCCAGCAGCTGATGCTGATATCTCAGTGCTCGCGAAAGCAAGACATTGTCGACCTCCTTTCATCGTTCAATCATACCAGCTGAAAGAAAAAGTAGATCCCGATATTTTCCTCCAAGTCACAAAGAAAGTCAGAGACGAGTATGCAATCTTGAGAACAAAGTTTTTCGTGAATGAGTTAATCATTGATGCAGATGTCGAAGGTTTAATCAAGGCGGCCAGTACAGAAACTCCCACTCATCGCAAAGATACACCGACAGAAACATCGGAATATTTTGAATTCAGAACACTCGACACAACAATCACTTCAGTTACAAAGGTTGCTCAAGAATGGGTCAGTCGAGTATCAAAATTGGACCAGCTCTTCAAAATAATTATGCTCGAGTGCCAATCGCCAACGGATAGCTCAGACACCATCTGTCTTATTTTAACCTTATTTTCAACATCAATCGCTGATGACAATACTGCAAGCTTTATTTCACACGAGATTCTATCTGCATACCTCACTATTCAGCGCTCTATCACGACAAGTTTGGGGGAAAATCCGGGGAGTGTGATTGATCTCGTTTCGTCGTATACCTCGAAGGAATTACTTCCAGATTATGTTGACTATGCGTACAAAATGGCTCAAATATCACCCTCGTTGAAAAAGGTGTTACCTTACTTCAGAAACCAATGCTTCGAAAGTCGACAAGATTTCTTGGACTTTAAGCAACGCGAGAATCTTGAACAACAAATTCGAAAATCAACCATTGAAAAGCGAAATATCGAAAGCCACCGTGAAGCGTTGATCAAACATCAAGAAACTTTGGCTAAAGAGCTCACTGATACAACACAACAAAGAAAAAAACTCGACGAAAGCTCTACCCCTGGTAACATGACAACATATCATGACAGTATCACAGGAGAATACATTCCCATTAGCGTTGAAGCGAAACAAACTTTGATCAAGAGTGTTTTGGGTGAAGAAGCAACCGGCGATAACGTCGATGCCTTGCTAACCAAACACGAGGTACCTGCGGAAATTCGCGACACGCTAAATGCCACCAAGTTAAGTTTAGAAACGTTCGCCGGAATAACCGAAAACGAACTTGCCACTATAAATGTTGCGCCAAAACAAAGAAAGAAACTACTCGCGTTGAGTGAATATGTCCGCAATCGAGTGAAGGAATGCCTGGAGGAGCAGTCGCGGTTTAAATATTCTCTGGAACGAAAAGCATTGAAGTGCAAGCGCGACATCGATCACATTGTCGAGGGATTAAAAAAGAAACAAATTGAGTATGACAAAGTCTGCGATAACATTCTAAAATGCGAACAAACTTTAAATCCTCCATTCGTGGAAACTCCGATCCCACCAGTAATATTACCGGAACACGGCTTTGCTGACCGACAAACTATTCTGGAAAAGCTTGAAGCGAAGAATTTACTTCCTAAAGATTACGAATCATTTTATGGATTCTATCCGTTGAATATTTCACCGAGCCGAGCGTCACAATTGAGAAAATACCATCGTGAATACGAAGTTGACCAAAAACGGCATAAACTCCATCAACGCAGGCCCACTTCAAAATCGAATAGTCCATCCAGGTCCCGGCCACATAGAAGATCAAGGTCTCGGTCAAGGTCACCAACTCGTGAGCCGAAGAACTTTTCACCATATCGTGAAAACCGACTCCATCTCCACGACCAGCATTCGAGCGATTCAGATTCGGACGGACCAGAGCACTACCACTCTGAACGGGATAAACTAATAAACGATGATTACCGATCATTAGAAACTGTATTTTTATCGGTTTACTCCGTGCTACTCAAACATATATCCGGCTTTGAAAGATTTCTTATCGGTTACGATTACGATGGTCGAAATTTCCACCGTGCACCAAAAATTATTGCCGGACCCTTAATTCATACTGTTCCCTACCGGTTCGACTTGGTTCAACCAAATTTATCATTCTACCATTACTTTGGCCGTATATTAAGACATATCAATAAGCACCGTAAATTATCAATTTCGTGTCCGATCAGTTCAATGAGGGAGAAATTTGGGTTGCCTTTAGATTTGCCCGTGAGATTTAGATACTTTTCTCAAATAGAAACAGAAAAATGGTTAAGTAAAGGACTTCAGATTGACGACTTACTTTTTAGACCTGGTTTTTCAAGTGATAATTTTGATTCTACAAGTTACTTCGATGACGAGGAGTTTAGGAGTCGGGTTGGAAGATTATTCAGTATACAGGAAGACGATTTATTTGATTTGAGATTAGTCATGGTTGAATACGAGGGTGGAGTGTACGGCGGATTCAAGTATAGAAAGGACAAATTTGACGAATTGCAAATCGCGAAATGGGCAGAGAAATTTGAGTTTATCTTGGATAATATCGAAATTGAGGTGCATGCCAGCATGTCCGGTAGGAGATTAACTATTGCCACTTTGATAAGCAGATTTTATCATAGTGTTTGGAGCAGTAAAGTTGACATATCTGGTACTTAGAGTGATTTGTATACATATCAATTGGTTTTCATAAATATATCGCATTCAAAAATTCTACATTCTCACTTCAGCGTGATATTCTTATGATACAAATAATCAAATCGTATGCTGTTATATGTACACAATAAAAGCGAAAAATTGTTTCTACTTTTTGCGATCTTTTCCTTTCTTAGTAGCCATATTTGTTGCCAAATAATTCTCCGGATTTACTTGTCCAAAGGGTTCGGTGGTTAAATAATCTCCAAGGTAGGTAGGATCTAGCAAAATACCTTTCCCTTCCAATCTCTCCAAAACATCTTTGTTGCGTGGTGGTTTATCTACAAAAATATGCGTGTAATTTTGCGACGTGATTGCTCGCAAATTGAGTACTGTCTTTGAGGTGACAACGGCACCGCCAGCTTCTAAAAGTCGAATATAACTATCTCGCTTCTGAGGGCCGACGACAAGGAGAACGTTCCAAGAAGAGAAAACACTTCGTTTGGTTGTTTCCATGAAACTTCGCCAATGCTTTGCAGCCATGATTAGCTTTGCTTGGTCTGCTGAAAAGATAATATGCAAGCGCAGAACCGGTTAGAACAAAATGAAAAGAAGGAACTGTAGAAAAAAGCCATTGTCTTTACCGGCGTTTATTCCTTTGCTCTCTTTTCCCCACACAAAATCCTCTTCGCCTACAAATTTCCCAGACTTCATACTAATGTCCAAATATGCCGGTCGCATTATCCTATTTTTATTTGATGTTTAGTTTACCCACGGTGGAAGAGAAATTACAAGCAGCATTGGTACGAACCATGCCCCTTTTGCTACCGCGGCCAAATACTTTTCACTACGGAGTGGTTTGCCCATAACAAGATGGGTACACTGCGGATGCCAATAATCTGAGTGGAGAATGGTGCCATTAAGCTTCTTGATTAGTATCAGCGAATGTTAAGGAACAAATCGGCGAAGGTACAGATACAATGACGATGAGATGATGGATTAATAAAAGGATATTTTCTTCACATTCGGTTTTGCTTTCCATTGGCATGGCACTTAACAGAAACTTGTGGGTTTCTTTATAACGTCTTGCTTCTCTCCGCCCATTGCGACCCGATATTACTGTTGCGAGTTCGACCTCAGCTGTTTGGACATCTTTAGAGAGAGTAACCGTCGGAGGCAGATTGGATGACACGGATTTTGATTTAGAAGGTTGGAGCACAACAGTCGCATCCGTAGAATTTTCCGTGGGGGGCAAGACCTTCTTTGAATTCAGCGAGGGTTGTACAGCAACAGCCTGATCAGTTCCTTTATCGTCTGCTGTATTAGAAAGCGGAGACAGCGGGCTGCTTTTGGGATTAGGTTGTTCTTGCTCTATTGCTTTGCTCTGGGGTAATCTGGCTTGAACCGTAATCTCCTTTGTATTTGACACAGAATGTTCATCATCTTTAACTACGGGGTTGTGCACGGAAAGGTCAGAACATTTATCGTTTTTCGGAGGGGAACGGTCGCAGTGTTGTCGTTCTGGTGATAATTTCAATTTCTTGCTCTGATGATACGACTCGACCAACCTGCGTTTATGTGAGTTGCTTTCAGGATCGTCGTAGATCACTCGGGGCGTTGCATTACGATCGGGTTCAGGCTGCGGCTCCTGTGTCCCACCAAATTTTGGAAACTGCAAATAGACGAGTCAGCTCAATAATTCCTCTAAGCACATGTGAAAAATGTGGTCGCAAAAGGGCAACCTTTGCGTCATCCGGTGGTTGATACGGCTTAAATATAATGCGTAGGCGGTTAATGTAGAGAACTCGACATAGGAAGAAACCGGAATAAACAAACCAAAGACGTTTTCCGTGTGATCAAACTATTTCGAGACTTTCGTTTTTCTTGCTATTTGCAAAATCCGTTGGCTTAGCTCCGGTAATATCAAAATACGGGTACATATCCAATTAAGGCAAACCTTAACATCTTCAACTTTCGACAAAAATTGACCTAAAGCTTCATTAAAGTTGGCTTTGGGTGGAGTATTAACTTTGGACGATTTGGTACTTGCAATCAAGTTCAGCCCGCTCTCCCATGAATCTATGTGGGGGAGACCTTCCAGAATTTCTTCCTCAGTCGCGAAGGTATGCGAAAAGGGCACTGAGTGGTCCTCAGCCAAGAGATTTGGCTCAACTTCACTTGCAAAATTCGAGGTATCTGTCTTTCCAATAAAATCATCCATACAAAGAAAAGACACTTCTCGCTCATGCTTCTTCGAAGACGCGATAGCAGAAACATTAGACATTGAAGACAGAGAGCACTCGCTTTTGGCACCCATCCTGCTGTTCTGGCTGTCAAACGTTCTGAATTCAAATTCATCTTCAACGGCGGGCGGCTTCGATGATAGAGAAAGAAGTTTCGATGGGTTGTAAGTGAATGGGTAATCGGCTTCAGGAAGTCGCTGCTTTTGAGTCAAACACTGACGAAGCCATCGGTTGTTAATGGTATAAAATCAAGACAGCACCCTAATACTACTTACATGATGCAACCACCATGGAGATACAATGAACTTGTTTTTTGCTTTCGCCCGTTTCAACAGTTTAGATGATTCCGATGCGCGTGTTCCCTGATGTAGAAGATGGGTACAACTGTCCGACCATGAGAGCAAAAATTCACCACCTAATGGAAAGAGCGTAAGTTATTGAAATGGCAACAGAGTTCGAAAGCTGACATTTACCCAATTGTCGTGTCAGTGAAGAGAGTTCGGATTTTTGATGCTGGATACAAAAAATATGCCATTAGGGATTAGTCATGACTATAAACAATCAAGGCAGATACATTACCACTAGTTTCTGACTCAGGCATATCCGAACACCATCTAATAGTCTGACTGGCGATTCCGGTCTGCTATCTTCGCCCAGCTGCCCACTCATAGAATCGCTCACAGGTCTAGGCGACTGAACATCGGCACGCGATAACGCTATCGATAAATTTCGTGTAATAGCAGAGTGAATAGGAGATCCTGATCAAGTGACAACAAGCGTTGAGAAGATATGCAAACTTGACTCAAAAAGTTTTAATCTTACCGGTGAACTTGCTTCCATTTTGTTTCGACGACGACGTGCTTCCTGCTAAAGAAGGATCAATTGGTTTCAAATTCATGAAACAACCAAACATTGCACTCTTACCAGGCTGTAGCTGTTCTAATGCGTCCTCAATGTTGAAATTAGGCTTGAATTCTTTCAGCGAACTACTGAAAGAACTACTTGGAGACGGACTGAATGGTTTATCTCGAAGTTTGGTGTCATGTTCTGCTGAATACGATTGATGAGAGCTAGAGGTTGAATATACTAAAGTTTGATGATCATGTTTTCGGAAATCATCTTTCTGTACATCCGAGTCCCCAATCCCCGATATTCTGAATCGGGTGTAATCAACGATTTGTCGAGTTTTGGCAATTTCGAATATCCATTCCGCAGAAACCTTTGGAATTCTCCATTCTGTTGATTTTTCAAATTTTGTTCCTTCCGGTGTGGGACATAATAAATGTGTATTCTTTTTCGAAAATTTGTATGTGAACTTGGCACCTATATTCAAAGTTCAATACTGTAACTGTGTCGAGAAAGTAGCATAATGTTTACCTAGAGACGTTACAAGTTTCTCCAGATGAGCCCGTAAAACTCCCTCGTAGCCCGAAATGCTAATGCGGCACCTCTCGAAACCTAACAACTGCTTCAATGACACACAACTATACGACAAAGTTGAGAGATTTACATACCAGGGACCTTTCCACTTTTCAATGGTCTAAACAGGATACAGCTGTCAAGATTGTGAACAACATTATCTTGCAAACATCTCTCTACCCAACATTCAGACACAGAGTTGACAATGTGATGATTAGACAACCGGCTATCATGCGGGAATTCTTCGTCACTAGGAGATATTGTTAATGCGTCGTAAATGAAAGAAATACAGGAATAATACGGACTAGAAAAGTGGGGAGATCGAGTACAGAATTCGGAAACCAATATCGGTCGGCAAAGGGACCGTGTTATAGAAGCATCCAGAGTTCCGCTCAATTTCCTGTTTGATGATATTTTGCTACGAATTCCACATGGCATGAAATATGAGAACAAAATTCGATTGGACCCGGTCTTTGAAAAAGGCAAGAGTGGCCTTACCTGTTCGGCAGTGTAACCAACTGCAACAAAGTCCAATCCGCGAAATAGAGTCGATTCTGCTTGTCGGTGTCGAGAACTGAATTATTAACTGATAGCGCGAACATTACTGAAACATGAAGAAACTACTACCGCCTGTCACTTCCTCACTAGGAGTCACGTTTTCGACGCTACCAAGTCGACTGTCCGAACACTAATTTTGATTGTGAACAAAGAAAGAATTAGAATAGCCCCCCACCAAGTCAAAAGAAAATGTGTACCATGTCATTAGTACGATGGGTAGCAACGTCGTCTCTGATATCGACATGAGGTTGTGGATCATATTCGTCTGATATTGACGCTATTTTGCCGGAAGTATTACTTGGAGGCATTTCTGTGGGAGTCTCTTCGGGAACGTGAGGAAAATGTTGTCCTAATCAATCGAAAGTGTCATAACATATTGTCGAGTGAAGGTCAATCTTATGAATGTTCATACTCTTGTTCTCCAGAGTTTTTGATCTTAGCTCTGCAATTCGTCGACGGTCAGTTTCTTCCGACACTGAGTAACTTTCGTGATCAAGACACACTCCTAGCTTTAAGCTATCTTGTAACCATTGCAAGTTTACGATCGGAAGTCCCCATTTATTAGCGGCTTGATATTTTTCGCCGCATCCCTTGTAAGCGATCAAATGAGTCGCTTCGTTCCGGCTGAGATCTAGCACAAAAGTACCGCCGTTGGCTACGACTTGTTCCTGTATGTCGTCTCGAATCCCTAACAGTAACATAGAATGTCAAACTCCACCAAATTATTGGTTAATTTTTATAAATTTGACTAACTGAGATCAAAGCCGGTTGTGCATATCGTCAATCCAGTCATTGGTGGCAATCGAAATCGCTCTGTTAACTGTCGGTGGCCCGAGACACCTATTAGTTTATATATCTTCTGAGAGATTTCAAGAATGCTTGAACAACCTGTACTATATCAACCTGAGTTCTCGAGAGGAAACATCGATATGCTTCATTTATCCTGGAAACGAATGAATCAGACAAAACTCCGCTAAGGTACGACGATGATACGACGAACGTGCCATTCCATACTGACGCCAGCGATGTTGTATTTTATGGCGGCCCGATATTTCTCAGACTGAGTTGATTCAGTAACAAGATGTGTTACTGTTTCTCTGAGGGCTGAAGTATATTCTCCACCCATTTCTTTGACTTTCTCATGAATCTCGCCCTGTTTTGTCGGAGTGAAAGTAATCCGCATCGTTATGAGATGCCATTGAAAACGGCCGACAAAATAGATACAGTACCTTTAACCCTCTCGAATAACCGCTGCAACAGATGAGGTGGCCAGATAACATCATATCTCTACTGCAATATCATGAGCGATTGTTTATAATTCGTGCATTGGAAGGTTCCTCGAAAAAAAACAATTCAACTTTACGCGATTCGGACTTGCAAAATTCCGTGATCAAAAATCCAGAGACGATATACAAAAATGAATTGAAAAAACCACTAATAATTCATTTGAAAGGGTTTAGAAATTAAAGTGTTTAAAAGTTTCCATTGTCAATGAAGTTATATCGATTTATTTTATTATCTTATGTGTACAATTAATATGTAGATTTATTTCAACCAAAGACATTAATACGGCGGCCGCGGAAAGTAATTCTTCACATTTGATACCATTTTTTATTTTCTTCCCGTTTCCGCAGTTCCTTGGCTAACGCCGCAAAATTAGACGATTCACTACGAGTTGCAAAAGAGTCAAAGGTCAGATTACAGTCACTCGTTGCTTTCAAAGGAAATAAGAACAAACTTTTCCATCTCAGCTGTTTTCTCTTGTAAGATCTGTAATCGCTCTCCCCTCTCGTTAAGTTTCAGTGCAGTATCACCGAAAGCATTGGTTAATTCTTTGATCTCAGCGTCCATTTTCTTAATCCTTGAATTAGCCTCATCCTCCTCATCCGCATCAATTGGCGGTAACGTTGACCCAACGGTTCCCGACCCAAATATGCCCTCTAATTGGGTACAATCCGTGATAACGTGTGGCTCTGTATCGGTATTCAGAGAATTATTGGATTTCCACCAAGATTTTAATGTCTTGGTTATCGTTGCAGCTGCCTTGGAAGGAGAGTGGGCGGTGATTTCTTCCAATGATGGACGAGGTGGCAAAACGGCCGGGCAGTATGGATTTGATCTGACAATCAATCTTCATAATAATTGAGTGATATGTTAATTCAGATATTATTGCTTAAGACAATAAAGATTTGTACACATACCCCTCGTCACTTTTAAGGAGTGTTACTATTTCCACTTCCGAAGGGACATTTGAGAATACGATCTTCAGGTCCGATGTAATTTCCAAACGTGATCGGATCACTTCATTCAACTCATGCTCAGCTTTCTCTTTCTTATTCCCTTCCTCAACTTGTTTAGTCTCAACTTTGCGAATGTTGTAAACATCATGGATCAGATGATGCGTTTTCAAGTTGTCCAACGACAGAGTCAGCACGGTACCGCCTGTTGTCCCCAAAACCAGTACTGGTATCGTCCTTGTGATAGGGTCGTTGCTGTCGTCGTGTGGCTTGTCTTTTGATTCACCTGGCGATGTTGCGGAATGTTCTTTCTCTGTTCAATTATTTTCCGGTTAATAACTCGCTGCAAATTTAAAAGGACCGCAAAAACAACCTTTGACGTCTACTTCCAGCAAAGCGATCGTTGACTTAATTATACTATCGGCGCTATCTTTATTCTTTCCGTCAATTTTGGCCAATTTTTTAACTTTCTGTTCTTTTGGTTCATGCATTCCTTCGTATAGGACGACGGAATCCGTATACACTACAACGAATCGAAGTACGGCTAGTGATTCGTTACCTCCTCGCTTGTGATTTTCTTGTCCATTCTTTGAGTGCGATAATTCAGGAACGCGTGGGATCAATTTGTTAAGTAATGCTGACGGAGGAGTAAGGTTCTTTGGATCATTCACATTTGAGAATTGATCGTTTAGTGAATCGAGGTCGACTGCGATGGCTGCGTCAATCATATGTACTGAAACAACACTCGATCCAGCGTGATGCGTTTGAGGTCCAAGGAAGGTAACTGTTGGAATTCGAAATGTGAGTTGTTTCGATTCATGCCACTATAATTCAAGGCGTTAGCTGTCACCAACTCACCTTCCGAAACGTCTAATTTGTCTTCGGAGTTCATCCCGACATTGAAAATTCGAACGTGACCAGACCCATAGCCTACACAAAGTAATGAACATGCTGTAATGCTAGCTTATCAGTTACAAACCCCGAATAAAGCCTAAATTACAACGCTACATACCGCTATTCGTTGGTTTTAGACTTTGAGAAGCTTCATCTTGTGCATCGTCGACCGGCGATGCTTGCAAACTCGGGCCATGTTCAGGTCGCCAGTCGTGCCAGTTTACATAACAGATAGGACCTGTATCATGCATGATTGTTAAGATATGTCTTTCAGATGTAATATTAACAGCAAGATATCACACCTAAATCATTGTCGGTGTCGTTACTACCAGATTTTCCAGCATCGGAATACAATAACTTGTCCGAGGATAAATCATAAATTTCAATCGACCTGCCGAACGCACTGGCAAGCCTATTGCGAAATCTAATTAGAATACGAAAGGAAAACATAAAACATTGCAATGCTCAAACAAGTACATACAATCTTCCAGCGTAGAGTTTTGCTCCTTTGATACCGGTTGAATCAACTTTCTTCTCATGCTCACTCTGAGGGGACTCCTGCTTTGCGTCAGAGCATAAAATGACTGTCAAATATTTTGGCAAGACCAATCGAGACGGAATAAAAAACTGTTGTAGGTAGTACTGCCGTTGATTAGAAGACAAGGTGATGTGTACTACAGGTATATTTGTCACGGATTTAACTTTTGGCGAGGTGACTTTGGGCGGTAGATCCTTCGGAGGTAATTCTTTTGGAGGTAGAGGAGGTGGGTTCGAAATATCTGACTTGTTAGGTGAATCGGGTTGGTTTGGAGAATCGGCAGAATCAGGAAGATTTGCTGGTGTGTCTTCAGTGGTTTCGCATTTTATCGTTTCCGTCTTTTCTGATTCCTCTGGAGATGAGTTTTCGTCGTTGGTATTCGGTGCGTCTCCCTCTTCTTTCCCATCCGATTGTGAATCAGTTTCTGCATTTTCTACCGTGTTCACTCTTTCAGCGTCGACTGGCTCGCCAGGTTCCGTAGTCTCAGGGACCGGTTCCATCTTGGGCGAAGCATCCTCCGGTTTGCTAACCTCTGCATCTAAGCTCAACGATTTCACAGAATGTCTATCACCTTCCTTGTCCTTCCGCAACTGCAAGGCATCTTTACATTCCATAACAACGACCAACCCATTTTCGAAAGCCACGGTAATCATTTTATGAGACCAGTCAACTTCAAATGAATGAATACCGAAACCTTGGCGTATCTCTTTAAAGATTTCGACTTTTAATCCACCGCGTTCTTCCATAATGTAAGCTACATGGTCAGAAACAATGGTCTGAAGCATGAATATATCGATGTTTAGTCTCTCCAAAGGTGTGAGGAGCCCGGGGTGAGATTGCATCTCATAAAACCGGATGTGGGTATTGCTTTGAACTGTTAGTATTTCTCGATTCAAGAACGGAAGTTGAGTCCAGTCAGCTGATAATTTTTTGCCGGAACCTCCAGATACCGGGATGTAGGCATCCATTGGAGCAAACGATAGGATTTGGGGCCAAAGAGATCGCGGAACTTTGGAATGTCGAATAGCATGAATAGGAGATGAATTAAATAAATTGATAGACGATGGTAGCATTAATTTTGTACGTTTGGAGGGAAAAGAGAGAAGGTCGAATGGATGAAGTGTGCCGTTCATCGTGGCAATTATAATTGAAGATGGATCAAACGAGTACCATGGTGACGGGTAAAGTAGTGTAAAATCATTGACGTCGAATGGGAGGGTGATATCAGCAACTTTGGGTGGAGGATCCATGTACGAGTATAGTCGTGAGGCATGTTTGACGAAATATAGTTTATTGGTGCGTTCCGTTCCACCGCAAATTACTAGCACTGTTTTGGACGAAGTTGGTAAGAAATACCAAACAACCTTCACGAATCCGGAAAAAATTTTTGAACTCTCTGAAGACGACGGGGACGCCGCCGAATCTGAACTGGTGATTAGTTTTTTAATTTCGACCGTCTCGGCTACTTTCTCGTGCTTCTTTTCCCAAAATGCCAGCCATCCATTATCATATCCTTCAAGTCAATGCTGTCAATTAGTGAATTCATCGAAATATTGAAATGGGGCATGAGTTAAGTTACCTGTCACGAATTTGTTTCCAGTAGGTTTCCAGCTAACACTACTCATGTGCGTAAGATGGGTGGAATGTGGTATCAACTTTCCGAAATCGATCACTTCGAATTTCCTCTTTATCTGCCTCAGTTCAAAATCCCACAATATGAGTGAACCATCAAAGTAACCAATCAATAATTCGTTAAAATCATTCGGGTTTGTATGAATTCCGATCACTAAAGGAAGATGTTAATTATCCGAACAAGGATGACAGCAATGTATGGTTTCTTGCCTGGGGATAAAGGTCGATGAGAATGGCAAGGTATAGTGTATGGTGACTTGAAGCCTTTACGGACATTGACGATACTGATTTTCCCATTCTGGAAACCGACATAAAGCCAAGGAGACCCTGTCGGCAGTTCCGAAAAGCTTGGTGCCCCCTCGACAAACTTATGCTCAAAGATCAGCTCGGGTACGGCTTGTGGAGACGCAATTTTTGAGATGTCATAAATGAAAATAGTATTCGCCGAATCGATGGCGGCGATTACGCCCTCTGATACGAGGAAGTGGAGGAATTTAACAGACGTGGGTCCGTCAGATTGGTCGGTTTTGGGCCGCGGAAGTTGAATTCTATACTCAATTCCAAACTTTCCGCATATCAAGATGTTTGAATCGTATGTTCCTATAATAAAGAGATTGGGGACAGTTCCCCATTCGGATGAGTTAGCGAATTCTGATATGTACGAACGCGCCATCATACTACTACTTTTGGAAAAAGACAAACCTGCGGCCAGCAAAGATAAGCAGGGGTCGTATGCTACCACTGACACTCCACACTTTAGACCACAGTTTCCGACCTAAATGGGGAATCAATATCCGAGTCAGGAGGACAAAGTAACGACAAAGGTGGGAGAGATATTGAAAGGCAGGTTGATAGAACAAGTCTCTTTCTTCATTCGGTCGAAGGAGCGGAAAGAAATATAACCTGGTATAAATACGCTTATGAAATTATGCAAATTATCTATCAAGACTTACCTTGTTCAACTGAAAAGCAGATGGGTCGACATCAGAGTCGGACTGTGAGCTTCCGCCACCGATAATTGCTTTAGAAACAAAAGCTGTCACTTTTGACAACACCTTGAACCTTGACATTGCTGTGAATCTACTTTTTATGTACTAAGCATTATTCAAGAGTTACCAAGAGAATGGAATTAATTGTAGAAAAGTCGGTGATAGCTTTGTCCGGCAATTTTGACGTGCGAATTCGGAACATTTTGAAATGCTGTCAAACACCGCCAGAGTCACAAAAATTTGGGTCGACATGACTGAATTATAAGATGCGGATTTATAGTTACAATCTTGAATTCAATATCTTTGCAAATTGCTACTATTTTGCAATCAAGTCCTTTGTATTTACGGGATCATCATTAAAGCTCGCCCTTCAATACCACAGAACACTTTAGCACAACACCATGAATAATTTACGATTTAAATGCCGGCCTTAAATACTCTAGTATAATTTCAAATAGGGGCCGGTGGTATTTTTGAAGAATATAGCTAATAAAGAATTATATGACCAGCTGGACCTGTTCTGTGTGGCGGTCGCGAACTCTAAGTGTTGCAGCAGTATTAATATATTGAATTGAGAATTTGAAATTTGAAATTTGAAATCTGTCGCTACATTTAACATCAGAGAGAGAAGAAAATGAGTGAAAACAGTGAAAACTATAAGTTGGTTTGAGGTTTTCTTTTTGTCAATGTGCAGCTTATCGGAGATCCTTAATTCGGGCGATAAAATGCCACATTCCTTCGCTCTGTCCAACTCTTTCCGATACCGCATCTCGATATTTCCAACATATGATACCGACAATAATTCTATGAGTAAGCACAGACATATGTCAGAGACCACCCAGAATTCTATCGATGGACGACAGAATGGCCTTGTCGGCCTGAGGAACCTCGGCAATACCTGCTACATGAACTGTTCGCTACAAGCGCTATCGAACATGTACGAATTCTTTCAAGTTTTTCTGCTCCTGTTATTCTTTGTAGCTGACATTGACTGTATTTTCTCAATTGTCGATTCTAATTATGCTCATAGTCATCCTTTGACTGAATTTTTCCACGAATGCCAGTCTTTTATTCCGAATGAGCTTTCAGGCCTTGACAATCCTCAAGTTCGACTTTCTGTCGCTTACGCTAGCGTTGTGCGAGCCCTATGGAGTGGAAAATAGTATGCTATAATTCCCTTCTATTCTCTATTGACGGTACTTGAGATCAGAGTCTAACAACTTGTTTAATGGCTCAGCTCTGTATATCCTCCTATCGCAATTGTGACGGAAATTAAGCGGTACAATGAAATGTTTTTGGGTTATGGACAGCATGTTTGTATATTTGATAAGGTTTCCTGCTGTCTGAGTCAAGTTTTTAACTGGTGAACTTGTCTTGTGGTAGGATTCGCAAGAGTTTTTGAGGTGTCTACTAGGTGCGTCCAAGATTTCTGCATCTAAGCCGAGGTCGATGTAGTTTTCAGCTGATTAACAACGGTATTTTAGATCGCTTACATGACGAATTGTCATTTGAAGAGTATTCTTTATCACCCCGAAGGATGTCTTCTCATTCGCCCCAACCGAAACAGCCGTTTCCGTCACCTTCATCCTCTCCTGCAAGTTCAACATCTCGTTTATCCACATCTTCCTCAAAACAGAAAAGCCCGCAGCCCAAAGAAAGCATTATCAGCGATTTATTTGCCGGTGCACTAGAATCTCATTTACGCTGTAAAAATTGTGGTCATAGCCTTGACAAACAAGAACGAATATACGACTTACTAATACAGATTGACAAAGGAAGACCCCATTCGAGGTCTACCAGCTCGCCGTCAGATTTACCTACTCATCTACAGAATGAGAGCGTAAACGGTTATGAAGAGAAAGAAAAAAGGCGGACAAGTCTTTTAGCGAATTTTTTTAGCAGTTGGTGGCGGGATACCAAACTAGAGGATTGTTTGAATAGTTTCTTCAGTACCGAACTTTTGCAAGGCCAGGAGCAGTATAAGTGCGAACGCTGTAAAGTTAACACTGACACAGAGAAAACTCTGCGATTGATGAAGGCACCCGAGGTTGGTGGTTTAGCGCTGACTCTATAATAATGTTGACTTTGCTCAAATAGCCATCTTCAACAGATTCTTGTTATTACGTTGAAACGATTTCGACACGATTCATATTTTACCTCCAAAATTGGAACACACGGTATGTCAAACCTCGTAATTCTAAAGCATCCTTATCCATGCCCTAATTTGTGCGGATTTCAAAAGTTACCTTTCCGCTCAAAGATCTGGACATCAAACCCTTCATGAAATCAAAAGATAAAAAGAAGTCAAAGAAAAGTATCGGTCTGGGCTCGCCCCTTAAAAACGGTCGATCTAAACAATCAACAAGCACTTCCGAAGACATTGAAACCGATGAAGACGAATTCATCGATAGGTTACGTCAATCACAAAGCACAAAATACGATTTATTTGCTCTTATCAATCATCATGGTGGTTTAGGAGGTATGATTGATTGTTGTTGACGGTTCACTTGTTGATTAAACTCATGGATGTTTGATTCTCTCGTCAGGTGGGCACTACGTTACGTATGCCCGCAATCCAATTACAAATTGCTGGTTCGAGTATGATGATTCCAAGGTCACACCAAAAAGTGAAGCAGATATTTCAAAAGTTCAGGCATATGTGCTGTTTTACAAGCGACAGGAAACCGACGAATCACGATTGTTTAAAGAAGAGGTATTTGAGTCTCTGGAGAATACTGGTTATCAAGAGAACGGTGTTTTGATAAGCAAATTATGGTGGACAAGGTGGAAGTGGTTGACGAGCCACCCTGGAGAAATGTATGCGGTTTTTTTTCCAGCATATCTTTCTGGCCCACCGTAACATTAACCATTATTTATAGTACCAATTCACATTTTGTTTGTCCTCACGGAGCTGTGGATATCCATAAACATCCGGATGCAGCTAACAGAGTCCTAGAGATCCCAGAGACAATCTGGGACCAACTCGTTCGTCGGTACGGTTGTGACACTGGTCTTAACCCAATTACAGAGCTGAAACGTTGCAACATTTGCGAGGTAAATTTCTCCCAGTGATGACAATTATACTTACTATGATTGTCTTCTAACCGCCGAATCCAGGATATCCAAAAGCAACTCGCCCTCCGGCGACAGAAAGAATCAGAAGAAATTAATCTGCTAGATTCAAAATATATTCGACCTGATGCGCCGTGGTATCTAATTTCTTGGCCTTGGTTGCTGTCATGGCATGCATGGAAAAATGGCGGAAACAAGATACCAGGTCCGATAGATAATTCTAATTTTCTGAATGCCGATGGCTCTCCAAAGAAAAAAGTTCGAGTGAAAGTTGATTACCGAGGTTTGTACATCAATCTGGGCGTGAACATTACTGTATCAAGATTTGGTTGACTTAACGTATCTGTTCAATTATACAGGGGTGAACGAAGACGTCTGGAACTATTTTTACTCCATCTACGGTGGCGGTCCAGTTTGCAAGCGAAAAATAATTGACGTATATTCTGAACCATGGAATTAGTGAACTGAAGCGCACGATATTATTCGCTCTTGCAATTCCGAGTTTGTCGGATACCAAGATAGCTTTTGTTGAATTTGTCAAGTATAATTTCAATTTTGTATTATATATCGTATTGTAATAGTAGATGTAGACTTTTCGGCTGACGAAAATCGTGACACATGAACAAACGAACATCCGTAAAGGTGTTGAGTGTATTCACTCTTGCGTATCTTGTAATATCAAATAGTTTAAGGAGTCGATATTGGATATTTTGTAGTTTAAGAAGGCAAAGATGAAGGGATATAAAGATGATTTATTGCTTCACACTGTGTTTATTCATATCGAGCTCTAACTCTTATTAATCTCCAATTTCAACTCATGTCAATTCCCCCTTAATCATATCGATAATACGCATGTAATACACAGCAGGTGGGACAAAACGAAGTACAATACTTCACACTCATCTTTCCTCTCTCCTCTCAAGGTTAAAATATTCACTCCTCTGGAATCATGGACAACATAAATATGCGATTAAGCCAATTGAAACCATTTCTTCTCTTTTTGACCGTATTTATTCTGAAATCGGTCAACCATTCTCGAAAATTGTCGTTCATTGTTAGTCTTTAACATCGCGTTTTGTTTCTTTAATCGACGACGGTAGCATACGACTCCGAAAACTATTTGATTGTGTGATTGTATGCATGATATTGGTATCAACAGAATAGAAACAGTTTAGTAAGAATAGGTTGATAGATAAAGAGAGTGAGAGCTTATCATGTGGATGATTTGCAAGAGACAATTATCGCGAATGAGTGCATAAACGATACTCACATACTAAAGGTCCTCCAACCAAGAATAAAACGAGAAGAGTAATCAATACGGTGAAGTCGCTTACTATTATATCAAAGTATCGTTAAGATAATTATAGAATGTTACGAAAAATGTTATTAGGTATTCCAATTGAAGGAATATGGGCTGAATAGGAAGGAGTACAGTACTTTTACAGGTTCCGTTACTAGCGAAATCTTTTTTGCCGCAAATTGTGCTGTTTGATGGTAAACATGTGCTGTTGCTGAAACACCAACCGCAGGTGAAATTACCAGACTACATTGAATTTTATTCATAGAGTTTGAATTGTGCCAGATGTTGAAAATGGGTGAATGAACGTCAAGTCAATCCTTGAGAATAAATTCTTGCTAGTTATTATCGGTTGAACAAACATACCACTGCTGGCACACAATCGTCGCATTTCTTGAATTGTCCGCAAAATGCTGTTCATGTTTGAACGAAATCGATACAAATTGGTAGCGAAATCACAATAGAATGCCGAACATAGAGAAAAAGAATGCAAATTATTAGTTTCCGACACACCGATATGGTGTCAGCTTTAGAGTTGAAAATTTTGTACCATTAAATGTCATATTGGTTTGAGCACAAACGACAGAAATGACAATCGCAATGATGACCCACCAAAGTTGAGACGACAGTAGCAATTTGGACATTATGAGTGATGAGACCAGAGAGTATCAATAGTGCTTCAAGTGTCGAGAATTCAGTATTTAATATAGCTTGTATTAATAATTACTACGTTCAAAGAGGGGAGAGAGATTATCATCGTCATCCGACAATTACTCCATCGTTTTCCTGCATTCATTCTCCAATTCTGCAATTCCTCATCTGGGCCAAATTCGCGGGCCTAATATTAATATCCGATGGAATAATTCCCCCATGACGACGACACGTGACCTGCTCATCTCGCTGGAGGCCAAAAAACAAATACTTGCATCCGTCGAATTCCCTCTCTTTCGGAATATATCCATCCATCCCATTACATTAACCAAATTAATTCATCATGGTAAGCATCTGCGTATTTTTGGACTGACTATTCAGCTGGATTCATCGGCCGGCCGTTTTGCACCCTCGACAACCCTAAAGTACGAACTTCGGATGTATATCGACTGCTCTGTTCGAATCTGTATGGCAAACCGAGTGTTGCGTTGAAGAAAGATGTCATTAGTGTATACTCGAAGTTTGAGTGGGAATTTTGTCACCAGGACATTGTGACATGAACGGAGTATTTTCGCTATATCCATCACGACTTCGCTATCCGTACTTGATACCTGGCGATCTTGAAATCAACATACACGCTTTGTAAAAGTTTGTGCGAAACAATGGGTGCATCTCGGCCGGAACATATTCAGTTGAATGATATCGACCAGTGCAGTCTTCCGTACCTCTAGACATTGGCTGACCTACAATTTACATTAACAGGGTAAAGTCCACGGTTCTTTAGCTCGTGCCGGTAAAGTCAAAGGACAAACACCAAAAGTCGACAAGCAAGAAAAGAAGAAGAAGGCTGTCGGTTAGTATCTAGTGCTACTTTGGAGTCGACGTTGTTTTATGTGATTTACCGAGTGATGGATAATATCGTCGTGTTGGAATATGAAATTGGAATAGTCGGACTTTGCACTGTGGACCTATACTGATGAATTATTCCTCTTTTATTCCTGCCGCTATTCAGGTCGTGCCAAGAAGCGAATTCTCTACAACCGTCGTTTCGTCAACGCCGCCAAGACCTTCGGAAAGAGAAGAGTAAGCTGACAATTTACTTGACTTGTGATGGTAATGGTTGCGCGGCCGTATCTCACACATTTTTGTTTTTGAATTAGATGAACCCCGCCCCTGGCGACAAGAAGTAAATCAACATCAACATCATATCCTTCTTTATTACGTTCCGATATCTCACTCTCGAAAGCTTCCGAGGTTGATTGATAGTCACAATTGTTTATAATCCACGAGATATGTTTGGCTGTCAATACCAGTGATTGTTCTGCGAGAGAGAGAAGAAGGAATCCTAATAAAATGTGTTTAGTTGTATATCATGATGAATCTTTTATCAACGAAAATGAAGTCTTTGAATTTGGCTTTGACTCTCGATGAGGTTTTGTGCTAGTGGCAGACATGATTTATCAATTCTCCCCGTGATATTGCATTCCCCCTTTAATCTTCACTATAATGAATTGCACCCGAATTGTCATAAGTCAAAATTGAATTACAAGTTGGACGGGAATAAATTTTTTCTTTTTGTTTTTTGGTCGTGACGAAGCCACCGAGTTTTTCAGATTTGTGCCGTGCTCATTATACACAAATTGTCGACGATGAATATGGCCTTGCATTTTAAACCGTAGCAGGGTTGATTTTCTAAATTATACCATCGACATTATCAGGAATTCGTCGTCGGTTGAAGTGCCGTCCAGTTCCTTTGTCGGTCTCTTAAAACGGTTTTGTACCATATTTTAATCATCAAAAACATCAAACCAATTCAACTCGGTCGTCGCAAGAGCGATTCCGCTTTTTATTGAACCCCATCTTTATCCATGCATTATGGCAAATGAACTAGAGGTATCTTTTCATTATTTTGTCTAAATGTCTTGTTCTTTCTCCGTACAGTCGCCGCAGGGTTCGGTATAGGAATTGACGCACAATCATGGATATCCCATCTGACATTAAATGGAAACCATCCACTCTATATGAATAGGCTATCTACAGCGTTCTTTCCAACCTTCGAGTACAAGACTTAAAAGATATACTCCGTGACGTTGGAGACCGGGTATCTGGCAATAAACCAGCTCTTATTGATCGACTAAAGGAACGATTAGCGACAGCAAGAATGTCTAACCCACTGCAATACAAGAGATTGCAGGATCTCATCAATATCGATCTACCATCCCAGTATGTGTTGACAATGTTTTAGTCCTGTCATGAACAAACTCTCTTCGCTGTGGTTATTTATCTTGCGATCGTTTCTTCTCATCCCATAGTCTTCGATTCCAAGTCAACGATTCATCTCTAATTACTGAACAACATTCAAATCATCCTAACCCACATGTACCGTCTGCAGCCTTTCCGTCTACATCATCCGGATTGCTTCCACACAGTCCGTTAAAAATCAAAATTTCTCGACCAAACACAAGTTCGGTATCATCACCGTCTTCATCACGGATCACCGAAACCGTCCCAGTAGAGCCCGGAACCGCTGTTCCCGGACCGATTCCTGTATCACCATTTATAGAAAGTATCTCATCACAGTATACCGGGAGAATCGAATGGACAAATTTGTCGTGGCGGATACAACCTTTCTATGAAGTTGTCGGCATAGTTGCTGGAAAAAAATTCTCAGCCGGTACGTCAGATGTTTTACATCCGACATAATTCTTACCTTTTGATTTGTTTTACTTACATTAAGCTATCTCTTATTCGCAGGACGAGACACTATCTTCAATTTCACTTTCACACCTCAACAAGCTGCACTATTACGGTATGTCATCATTGCCTCAAGTTTGATGAGAATGTTAGAGATTACTCTCAAGCACTACATGCTGATGCTCATTGAAATGGTCATTCCATTTTAATTCATGACAGGGAACCATCCTACCGAGTCGTTTATTTGTCCACAAATATCGAAGCCGCCATCGTCGGCAGTCGAGTATTATATCGTGATAATAAACAGTACCGCCCGTGCGCCTTCCTAGATATGATGTACGTTGACCGAGCGTTTGTGAATGGAACGTATGTTAGTGACGTTCCGCAGGTAAGGGATCTTTGAGTTAATCTATACATCATAGTACCAAAACTTAAATCTAAACTCTGCGTCTTCGAACTTCACAGAAAACGAAAGGGTTAAAGAAGAAATTTGGAACTATTAATCCATTGGATATCACCAGATATTGTAAAATTCCTCATAGTCAAATGAATCAGATGATTCTGCTATACCTTGGAAATAGCGTAAGCTTAGTTTCTATTTTTTGTGTCTTTCACGGAACATAACGAACCTAACTTTTATGTGGTAGTCCTTTGTTGGTGCAATCGTGATTGTGCGGAAAAAATCTGTCGAAAATGTTCTAAAGTACATTCAGGACCACAAAGTGATGACGAAAGAAGAGAGGTTGGAACAAAGTACGTGCTTCTCGACTGATTTTCGATATAGTGTCGGTGCCTTACTGTTATGTGTGTTCGTGTAAACTTTTAGTCAAGCAAATCGACGAAGATGACGACGATGTGATTGCCACAAACTCGATGATAAGCGTTAAAGACCCGGTAAAGACTACCTCTTCGAATATTCTTGAGATGTTCTCTATGCTCTTGTTTGTCTGACGTTCATCATTTTCATAGCTCTCGTATACTCGAATACAAGTTCCCATTCGAAATCGAAGTTGTCGACATTTAGAATGCTTCGATGCCGAAATGTACCTCCGCATGAACGAGCAAACTCCAACGCACACATGTCCCCGTTGTCACCAACTTTTCGGCTCGGTATCTAACTTTACTATCGATAATATCATGAACGTTGGACCAGCATTTAAAAAGTACCTTAAAGAATATGATATGTCGCTAGATAAGTTGGTCGGGCTGAATCCATTCAGAGACGTTGTTATTGATGGGTACTTTATGGCAGTTTTGAAAAGTATACACGATGAAGATGTCGATAGTTTTGTGGTTTTCCCGGATGGAACTTGGAGGCTACACAAGGAAGAACCGATTGATGATTTGGATGACGATGACGAGTATGGTGATCGCAATTCTGGGATGTCGAATGGAAAGAAGGAGGGCAGTAGTCAGAGCGTTTCAAGCAGTCGACGGAACGGGCCTCCGGCGGAAAATCCGGTTGTGATTGATTTAACGTTTGACAGTGACGAAGAGGATGCCGTTCCTGCTCCTGCTCCATCTGTGCCACCGCCGTCTTTGACTGTGGCTGACCTGTTGCTTAGGAATTCCTTGTCACCTCTAATACAGCCGACCGATACGGGTGGAAATCGGATAGGATCAATTACAGTTCCCCCTACTTCCTCCAGACCCTCCGTCGCTAGTTCTGGGCAGTCTTCATTAGCGAATCCATCGACAAGTAATACAAATTCACAAATAGGAATGTTATCTTCGACTTCTACCACCCGACCCTCATCCATAGTACAAAATCCACCCATCACAACACCTCCGTTACCTGGACTCGCTTCTCAATCAATCAGTTTACCGACCACCAATGTTCCATCCACCGTGAACGGCATTCAATCCTCTTCTTTCTATCCCCCGAGCACCTTAGCGACATCGACTTTGTCCTCGCTCCTGAGCCCTGCGAATGGCGCAACTAATCAAACCTCGTATTTTCAAAACCCGTATCCCGGCCAGCTAGGTATGGGAAGCCGTCCGGGGACAATCGGTTCAATACCATTGACGTCTCCACTTTTACCTTATGATCCTCAAAATATGGCACTCCTGTCTCAGTTGAATATGCAACAGAGGTTAGCCGACATGCAACGAGCACAGCGAGAATCCTCCCAATCTAGTTTGACTGGATCTTCACAGCGGTCTATTTCAGTTCCACCACCATTGACAGCACCACCCCGACCGGTCTCTTCTACTGCTCATAATGGAATTCCATTAACCGCGACAGCTTTATCCACTCCTACTCAACCGACAACCACACTTCCTTCAATCGACCAAGTTATTTATCCGGCCGGATCTAAACGTCCACGAGAGGAAGATTCTGCAGACAGTCATCCTTCCAAACGAACGGGATCAATGGATTCTTCGAATAGCGGTGGCGGTGGAGATACCGGAAGTTTAAATTCTAGTGTCCGCAATGGTGGTACCGAACAAAGAAGGCAAGACTACCTATCGTCACCTCCTTATCGTGGTGGCGATAGGTACATACCTTCATCATCTTCCTCGAATTCCTATCGATCGAGAAGAGAAGATAGTGGTAGTAGTACAGGGAGTAATCGAGATCGCGATTGGGACAGAGGGAGAGATAGAGACCGAGATAGGGACGGGTATCGAACGAATGATCGCTATTGGATTTCTAACACGGACAGGGATAGGGACAGAGATAGAGATAGGGATAGGAGGTGATTGATTGCGAGATGCCATCGGCTTTGATTTTAAATTTTGTCAACATGAACTTGGCTCTGGATAATGGCAATACTTGAGCACGGGTTGTAAATAAAACCTAGTGAGATATTTTGACCTGGCATTATGGCCCTAGGATGTAATCTTATAACATAAGGGATAACAACTGTATATCGGTAATCAAATGAATCCTCTGAGAGTTTAGTTTTTTATATATCTGCTGATATAATGCTCAAATGATAATATTTAATAAATTGTATACTCGATTTGCTGTTGAAAAACCTCGTGCGCGGGTAGGGTTTAAACAGGGTATGAAATAACAATTTCATTACGACTCAGATTGCAATTCTTTAACTACACAGATTTATTTCTGTCTATATTTTTATTCTTTATAATACATTATACAGCGGATTTCTTCGTTTGCACAATTTGTGGTTCTATCGTATTTCAGTAAAGGTGCGATGGGATAACAATAATTAACGACCAAAATCATAAACTGTCGGCAAATTCCCAAACTGTGTCAGAATCATTTAGCTACAAATAAAAGTATCCATGAAATAATTATTTCGAAAAAATAAAAGCGAGAAAATCGTGACGGGCCGTTCCCTCGTTCTCAATCCAAGCGAAAATTCAAATTTCGTTACTTTACATCAATTGCGACGAGTTGAGTTTATTTCCTTGACTGCCGTTAATTCACATTAAAGCTAGAGCTTATTATCGACTCTCCATATCTGTTTGAGAAACCACTCAGCGACTGTTGTCAAGATTCGAATTCGGTAGATAATAATGAGCAAAACAATTAAAGGTCCATCCACTTCAGCGGGGGATCAGGTACGGTATATTTGTTTACATTTGATTGCCGGGATTACGAACACTTTTTATTAATGGGATGATTATAACTAACTTGATCTGTTCATGTTATAATCTAACTTTCGTTTGGATGGGTTCAACAGTGGACAAAAGAAGATTACAGGAAAATTTACAACAAGATCGCATCAGTTAAAGATAAACGGTACGAAACACAAATTTCTCGAATATCATGACCCTTTACGTCTGTTTATGTTCGAGATCTAACTATTTGATGGGTTATGGGGTTTGATATGGTAGTGGTCGTCTACGATGCGAATTGTTTGAAGAGTTACCCGATGCTCAAGATTATCCAGATTACTACGAGGAGGTATGTATACCGATATCAATGACACGATTGATTAATTTCTTGTATTTATGGCAATTTCTTGTATAGATTGATAACCCAATCGCTTTGGACATGATCAGTGTATGTTTATTTTGATTTTACCATTTCGCGGCCTCTTGTGAGAGCGACAATACTTAAAACCAATTATTACGTTATGCAGAAAAAAATCGACGGAAATAAATACAAAAGCATTGAAGATTTTGTGGCGGATTTTGAATTGATGTTTGAAAACGCTCAACAGTATAACGCCGATGGATCACCCGTGTATAAAGACGCAACATTCCTACAGGTTTGTTTGTGGGCCATAATCTCACCAAAGTTTAACGAATGTCAAGTAACGGATTTTGGGTTCTTTCTCTTCGAAATCATAGAACTTACTTCAGAAGCTGGTATACGGAGATGAAACGGGTTCACAGAAATCACAAGTATCAGAATCAGAGGAAAGGGAGGGACCCGCCCAAGATGGACTGAAAGTATTAGATAACGTATCGTACAAGAATGAAAAGTACTCAGTCGGGGACTGTGTAAAAATATCTTCGGACGAAAGCCAGGAACTGGGTATTGGACAGATATTCAAAGTTTGGCAGGATAAAAGGTAGCGGTTGTTGTTTCAACTCAAGAGACTCGGGCCGACTTTCTTGGCTCGTTTTGGTTGCCAGAACTAAATGGATTGTCTTGTAGGAACAAACGAGGGATCGAAATATGTATTTATATTCATCCGGCAGAAACCGAACACCCTCCCTCCCGCAAGTTTTACGAACATGAGCTCTTAAAAACCGATATGTACAAAAACTACCCTCTCGAATCGATCGCCTCCAAATGTTACATTCTCCCAGTTAACCATTACATCAAAGGACGTCCTCGAAACGCTGGCACCCGCGATGTTTACGTCTGTGAATCAAGATACGACAGGTCCTCTAAGACTATCACGAAAATTAAAGATTGGAATACCTGTGTTCCAGTTCAATGTAGAGGGAAACAACCTGATTTGGAGTTATTCCCTAATCCATTGAGTTTGAAGAAAGTGAGTCCTGGCGAGACAGTGGATGGTGGAGACGAAAATGGAAATGCAAGTCAACAGAAATTGAAAAAGAAGAGAAAGAGAGATAATGATGTGAAAATGGAAGATAGCGAAATGGAAGATACCGGTGATGGTAGTGTCCACTCTGGGACAAGGGTATATCGCACTTATATGCTTCCTCACATTCGGTGCGAGACTAATAGCTGACATTTGTTGTTTTTTGAAAGGCGGACTCCGTTGAATCTGCTGCTAATTCCAGAACGTACGTGTCTTATTTTTGTTGTTGTTTTGCCTTCTTTTTTTCCTCTCATTTTAACTTGATTGAC
Organism: Paraphysoderma sedebokerense; assembly: GCA_025602915.1. Classification (NCBI taxonomy): domain Eukaryota; kingdom Fungi; phylum Blastocladiomycota; class Physodermatomycetes; order Physodermatales; family Physodermataceae; genus Paraphysoderma; species Paraphysoderma sedebokerense. Next base: position 133,585 of record JAHLJZ010000062.1, read on the forward strand.
GCTGAACAGTGAAAACATGCGGCAAACACGACGTCGAACCAACACAACTAAAAGTTACGACGAAACAGAGGAAAAAGAAGAGGAGGAAGAGGAGGAGGAAGAAGAAGATGGTGCTAACGGAATGTTACCCAAGAAAATCGGTACGTTCTTATGTTACCCTTGATTACCTTTCCCCCATTGTCACTACATTCAGTTAACCGAATTTTCCCCTTCTTAGTTCAATCTTTCCAAACTGCTCCGACAAAATCCAACAATACTAGTACAATTCTATGGTTCTCTGCTCCCCCCGTTGACCCTGTATCGGTCGAGATGGATCCTATACCGTCTTTAGAATATTTAGTGTATAAAAGGAAACAAGCGGAGAAGTTGGAAAAAAGTGGAGAAACGGTATTTATGATTTTTACAATTTTTTATTTTTATTGGGTTTCGACTAACACAGACATTAGATGGAAATAGATGTCCTTGAATGAACCTTGACTGTCGTTTCATTCAAATGGCGATGAGTGGAATAATTGATTGTTATTATAATTGAAGGCGAATAGGATGTGCGATTAAAGTCACTCTGGTAATCATTGACTGAATAAAATCATTAAAAAAAGTTGAATTATGCTCCCTGCTCCATGGCTGCATATTCTGCTGGAGTTATATCGTTTCGTCCTGTATCTCTCTGATACTCTTCAAAGATAGCTTTTATTCGTTCTTTCGGGATTAAAAATAACAGGCATGTAATATAGTTTGTTTAGTACCATACAAGTAGCGTGAGATAAACATGACATGCAGGGTTTAAGACTACATAAGTAAACTAAAAGTGAAGGAAAGAGAGAAAGGCAAAATATATACAGAGATTTTATATACAAAATACCACGACGTAAGACTAGCCGCCATCTTTTCTTAATCTCTTTTTTTTTCTTGTTGATTCTTAACTTTTGAATTTTCTTGCAAATACAATTTTGAAATTACATTCCAGTTCATTAATCCGTTTTATTTTTGTTTTTACCAAGATCACGGTACCCTTCACCACCGCCGACGACAGTTTGTTTTTGAAGATTCAAAGCTCCTAAAACTCTTTTCATTTCTTCTTCATTTCCACTTTCTTTGCCACTGTCACCAGCAACAATATCATACTCGTCTAATAAATTTTCGGTTTGCAATGAGTTTAAAGCGATTTGGTCTATTGTTGTTAGATTACAATTCATGGGTGGTAACGGTTGATTGACGGTTGTAAAATGGGGTAATGGCGCTGCAACTGGGACTTGTGGCGGTGGGGATGTTGTTCTTGGGGGTTTGGATTGGGGTTTTGATGACGTGGGTTTGGTGCCGGATTTTCGGATTTGTCTTGGAGGATGAACGGAGGGAGGAGGGTGTGATGGTTGTTCGGTGAGTTGAGTTGATGATGAAACAATGTAGCTCGCTATCGAGGAGAAGATGGTTTGGAGTGGGTTAATTGTGATTTCTGTAGAGCGTGAAGCACGGGCTGTCGTCGTCGTAGATGAAGAAAATGACGATGAAGGTTGAGTTGAAGGATTAAGAGGAGCTGAAGAATTCGAAATTGATGATTCTTGTTGTACAGGATATGAGGTTGTCTTATCGACTGATTGAGGTTTAATTGTTGTATCGGTACTGGCATTAACGTTGACAGATTCGCCATCTGCGACAGATTTTGCATACTCTTGTACAACCAATTGATTCATCCTGCCAAACCAAAATCCCAAGTACTTTACGGTAATCTTTATGACGTCGCTTCCGTAGTTGACCAATCTTGTTTTCAAGTCATTGGAAATTTCTTCGAGTTTGTGATCAATGTCGTCTTCGTGATTGAGCAACGTAGGCTCGACGAATAGCGTGTAGAGTGTAGTGGCTCCTTGGGTTTGAGGGAGGATGAGCCATAATACAAAACCAATTTTAGCTTCGTAATAAAATGGGAGCCTATTTTAGAAGGAATGGGATTAGATGAAGAAGAGGATTACTTGATGAATACAGAGATCTCATGTCGAGCATTTCAATGTAATTGGCTCAATATGATTAAAACCAATTACAGTATGAGATACATACCAAAACACCAACAAGTCGCCGAACCATTCGGCAATGCTGAAAATTGAAATTACTGTCCAATACTTTAACCATCTTGTCAACTTTTGTTCATCTCTGGCTTTGATGGCCTTGTAAGAACGATACGCAGGGTAGATGTAGGCGAGGATATGGCTGGAAATTCCAAGATTTCAAGTATGTTAGAATCAAAATCCAGTAAGCGGATAGTATGAGAGAAATGTAGGACTTATTTACCAAACAAATTTCGAGATAATATAAGTAAACATTTGGGACGACTTGCAAATGATGCGAAATGAGCTCTGGCAAAACCGCTACGACCACGGGATGAATGGAGCTTTTAATACAAACTAACTGTAGGGGGAAATTACAAAGGGGCCCGGGGAAGGACAAAGAGTTTAAAAACTATTCTAGGACGATGGGGTCGAAATTATAGTCGCAGTTGTGCTAAATGAGCAGTGTTAATTTGCGGAGGACAATGAGCGTCGAAGACTATGACGACAATTGAAATGAATTTGGACGCAGAAAGGGAAGTAGCAGAATAAGGGCCGGCCAGTTAATTCATCTGTTGATGCACCTAACGATGGACGGGGATGATATGGATGTGATGACGGTGACGATGATGAATTGTCGATGAATATGATAATGAGAATGATGAATTGATGATATAAATTATTGCGGTCATTCCCTCTTCCCGTGATCACTTTGGCCGAGGGAATTGTGATTGGGTCATATGAGGAAATGGACAAAACCCGCTTTAAGCGATTCTTTGTCACACATTGAAAACAAACACACTCTCACCACTGAACGCATTGAGGACGATGCGGTGGTACAATTCCACTCAAAATAATACTTATAATAATTCTCGAGTATTATCGGCGCAGGTCCCTAGGGCACCTGACCGACAGATTGATTCCGTATCATGGCACATTGCGAGTAAAAATAAAGCAATATGTGCAATAATTCAATGGAATGGTAATCAATAGAGTAGAGATATCCATAAATTCGTAAGGCAATAATTAATTGAGCGCAGTGCCGAAAAAGGAACATTCCGCCTTGTGTCGTTTCCAGCGTGCGCTTTTGAATTCGTGCGACCTGTCGTAAGGAGCGGAGTTTGGGCCGAATTTTCCATCAACCCAGATAATTCATTTTATTTTTATATTACCACCCCATTCGACGCAGCGACCGCAGACACAGATAGAGACACTCTCGGACGATAAGCACTCACTCTCCTTGGAATGTCGTCCTTCTTTGATCTCGTCGCACGGCGAGACATCAATTCCCTTCGGTCGCTGCACGCCGCCGGTTCACTGCAAAATCCAAATCTGCACGACCAACAGGGAAGATCTCTTCTCCATCTCGCTACATTGAAATCATTCCCGGAAATCGCAGCATTCTTGATATCTATTGGCGCAAACGTCAATCTCAGAGGTAATTAGAGACAACAAGTCTATAACCCAATTGCCTCTTGAGCTCGCTCTTGTCTTTCTGCGATTCTAGAAACAGAACTCGAAAACTAAAAATAGATTCGTGCTATCCTTTGGGGCTTGTCCCATTTTTGATATATTCATAGATAACGATGGTCAAACTCCGATATACATCGCGGCTGCTTCCGGAAATGTCGACATTGTCCGTCTGTTACTGCAAGCCAGAGCCAACATAGAATTACCCAATAATGTACTATTCATTTATTCAAATTTTGCTATGTGTTTTCAAAACAGTGATGAAAAATTACCGTAAATCTAACCTGGAATTCAAATTCTCGGTCACTAGGATTACACCAGTCCTCTCATGATCGCAGCGTTTTATGGGCATGCCCCAATTGTTGGAATGTTGATACAGCAAGGCGCTAACGTGAATTCAAGAGACAATATGCAGAAAACTGCAGTCGCTTTAGCTTCGTTTGAAGGGAAAACTCAAGCGTTGGAATTACTGCTAAGAGCCAAAGCCGACGTGAATTGCCTAGACCAGGTACTTTCTTCAACACTATCTTCTTTTCTTCCCTCTCTGTAAAAACGTTGAGGTTATATTGTGGGTTCCATTACATCAACGAAAAACGATGGTTTAATTAACATTTGTTATAAAGTACGGCTGGACGCCATTGATGCTGGCAACTCATGCAGGCAGAACCGATTGTGTAAACCTTTTGCTTCGCTTCAGAGCAAATCCAACGATAACATCTCCCGACGGCAAAACTGCAGTGATAATTGCTCAAGAAAAAGGAGACACTCAACTATTCAATCTTTTACTATCTGCTTCTCAACCTCCAACCTCCACTCATTCTCCTCGTCATCCAAATCCTCGCTCAGCAGGACCTGCGCCGCCTGCTCGCATTGTGCCAAATTCTGCCGCAGTGGCAGCATTTAATCAACCGCCCCTGCCGTTGCCACAAGCAACCCGTCCTTCCATCTCAACCGAATCAATATACCAAAAGCATGATGACGCAGATGTTCCGTTGATGCCTATCCATCCACCTTCTCGTCCCCTTAATGGCGCAGGACACCCAATTCAAGGTCAACTCATTCATAGAAGCGGATCAAGGCGAGTAGGCTTGCAGCGTACGAATTCAAAACATCATCCACAGCCAAATTTAGCCCCGGTATATCAAGCACAATTGGGCGAGAGAAGAGGGCCAGGTGTGCATGTCGATTCCTTCGCCATCTGTACCTTCCAAGTTTACTAAAAGAATTTATCTCATTGCAGGCGACAGTCAGCAAACACAAGCGAAACCGCGGTCAAAAGTGTGGCTCTGGTTTTCTCGGATCGTTACATTTTGGGCCCCACCTTTCCTATTGGAGAGTATCTTAAAAACACGGGACAGAAACGTCCATCAGGCGTGGCGAGAAAAAATATCTCTTTGCTTCATCATCCTCGCAGTCTCGGCAGTTGTCGGTTTTGTCACCTTTGGTTTAGCAGAATTAGTATGCAGTCCTTTGATTCCCATTTTTCGAGATCAACTATCACGCGACCATGGATTTGGTGCTCCCCCGGGTCGAACAAAACTTATGGCCGTTCGCGGAAGACTATACGATGTCGGGGATTTCTTTCAATTCGGTGGCCACAGTGTTTTATTTCAAACATTGAATGAAGGAGAACGAAAGCAACTGCAAGATGTGATTAATTCAGAGTACATTGGCAACGACGCAACCGATTTGTTTCCTCTCCCTCAAGAGATTTCTAAATGTTTAGTCCAACCGGTTGATGATTACTGCAAGATCAACAAAGACAACGGAGATTTCGTTCGTCATTGTCATACTAGTGATAAAAGTAGATTAGAGCTCGCCAAGTTAGCATTCGACCAAAGTTCTGATGTATCTTGGACATGGGTGAATGTGACCAGAAAAGGCAGTTTTCTTTTTGGGTTCGTCAATTCATTTCTTCCTCAATCTTAACTGAAGAAACTGCTGACATTACAATCTTGATTCAGGTACAATGAACAAGTCTACAGTTTAGAAGCCTATCTGAACCGAACGTCACCTGAAAGACGATTTCTGGCTCAGGCTCCATTAAATATCACCGATAAAGATTTACTCCCGCTATTAGGCAAAGACGCAACCATGATGATCAACAGAAACTCAACATTAAAATCGCTTTTGGTTCCGTGTTTAGACACGTATTTTCGTGTTGGAAGGTGATTTGGTTACCTCTATGCCCCTTCATTATGGGACAGTTGTTAATGCAGAGAATATTTAATAGAATTGAAGGAACGACAATCGGCTGTAGTGTCAGCAATATTATTCAAGTGCTCGCTACTTTCATCCTGGTTGCAATTATTCTCATCAAGTTTTTCAGTGCCATTTTCTTTGATTGGTTCTTGAGGTAACCTTTTCTTTGACTTCAATTTTGATTTCTACTTATTGATACCATTTATTTATACCTCTATTGCTTGCTTTCCCTAACCCCTCGTTCCATACTTCCATTCGCCCCCTTCTAGTCGCCAACTCGGTCGTCTTCGGTCTCGACATCCGCAGTCCTATGTCATCATGCTCGTCACATGTTACAGTGAAGACGAAGCCGGTATACGGACGACTCTGGATTCATTGAGCGGGACCACGTACAACGATGAACAAAAATTACTGTTTGTCATTCAAGATGGTAACATTACAGGAAGCGGGAATAGTAAGAGTACCCCTGATATTATTAAAGGCATGATTGAAATTGGCGATGGATTTCCTGATAGTCCAGAACCATACAGGTATGGTGCTTTGAATCCTGAAAACTCAAAATATGTCGTCTTTCGTTCTTATTTTGTTTTGTGATTTAGTTATGTGTCTATCGGCGATGGCCCGAAACGACATAACATGGCAGAAGTGTATGCTGGATTCTATGACTGCCAAGGTCGAAAAGTTCCAATCGTATTTGTCAACAAAGTCGGGTCAGATAAAGAAAGAGGAAAACCGAAAGCTGGTAAATCAATTCTTTGCCTCCTGTCATCTCATCTCTATGCGGCTAATCATTTGGGTGTAATTCTGAATAGGTAACCGAGGCAAACGGGACTCGCAACTTATTCTAATGACATGGTTGTCAAAAGTGACCTTTGATGAACGAATGACTCCACTAGAATTTGATCTCTCCGACAAAGTGACAAGGTGCTTATTTCGTTCCATTCCATCCTTCACTTGATCCCCTCTTTACTTATGTTATTGACTCATCGAAAAATAAGACTCTGTGGATTTACTCCAGACACTTTTAACCTGGTGTTAATGGTTGACGCGGATACATTGGTTTTACCAGACTCGCTTAGACGAATGGTGACTGCATTTGAGAGAGATGAAACCGTTATGGGGTTATGTGGGGAAACAAGAATTGCTAATAAGAAACAGAGTTGGGTTTCTTCAATTCAGGTTTGGGATTTTGACTTTTCCTAGTCGGATTCGTTAGCGGTTAACGTTGTTATTCTTCGATTTCGCTCTTGATTAGGTTTTCGAATACTACATTTCTCATCATCTCGGTAAAGCATTTGAGAGTATTTTCGGTGGTGTGACCTGTTTGCCTGGATGTTTCTGTATGTACCGAATTACCGCACCTAAAGAAAACGATTTTTGTGTACCTATTTTGGCCAATCCTGATATCGTGGAAGAGTATTCTCAGAATATTGTGGAGACTTTACACAAAGGGGCCCGGGGAAGGACAAAGAGTTTAAAAACTATTCTAGGACGATGGGGTCGAAATTATAGTCGCAGTTGTGCTAAATGAGCAGTGTTAATTTGCGGAGGACAATGAGCGTCGAAGACTATGACGACAATTGAAATGAATTTGGACGCAGAAAGGGAAGTAGCAGAATAAGGGCCGGCCAGTTAATTCATCTGTTGATGCACCTAACGATGGACGGGGATGATATGGATGTGATGACGGTGACGATGATGAATTGTCGATGAATATGATAATGAGAATGATGAATTGATGATATAAATTATTGCGGTCATTCCCTCTTCCCGTGATCACTTTGGCCGAGGGAATTGTGATTGGGTCATATGAGGAAATGGACAAAACCCGCTTTAAGCGATTCTTTGTCACACATTGAAAACAAACACACTCTCACCACTGAACGCATTGAGGACGATGCGGTGGTACAATTCCACTCAAAATAATACTTATAATAATTCTCGAGTATTATCGGCGCAGGTCCCTAGGGCACCTGACCGACAGATTGATTCCGTATCATGGCACATTGCGAGTAAAAATAAAGCAATATGTGCAATAATTCAATGGAATGGTAATCAATAGAGTAGAGATATCCATAAATTCGTAAGGCAATAATTAATTGAGCGCAGTGCCGAAAAAGGAACATTCCGCCTTGTGTCGTTTCCAGCGTGCGCTTTTGAATTCGTGCGACCTGTCGTAAGGAGCGGAGTTTGGGCCGAATTTTCCATCAACCCAGATAATTCATTTTATTTTTATATTACCACCCCATTCGACGCAGCGACCGCAGACACAGATAGAGACACTCTCGGACGATAAGCACTCACTCTCCTTGGAATGTCGTCCTTCTTTGATCTCGTCGCACGGCGAGACATCAATTCCCTTCGGTCGCTGCACGCCGCCGGTTCACTGCAAAATCCAAATCTGCACGACCAACAGGGAAGATCTCTTCTCCATCTCGCTACATTGAAATCATTCCCGGAAATCGCAGCATTCTTGATATCTATTGGCGCAAACGTCAATCTCAGAGGTAATTAGAGACAACAAGTCTATAACCCAATTGCCTCTTGAGCTCGCTCTTGTCTTTCTGCGATTCTAGAAACAGAACTCGAAAACTAAAAATAGATTCGTGCTATCCTTTGGGGCTTGTCCCATTTTTGATATATTCATAGATAACGATGGTCAAACTCCGATATACATCGCGGCTGCTTCCGGAAATGTCGACATTGTCCGTCTGTTACTGCAAGCCAGAGCCAACATAGAATTACCCAATAATGTACTATTCATTTATTCAAATTTTGCTATGTGTTTTCAAAACAGTGATGAAAAATTACCGTAAATCTAACCTGGAATTCAAATTCTCGGTCACTAGGATTACACCAGTCCTCTCATGATCGCAGCGTTTTATGGGCATGCCCCAATTGTTGGAATGTTGATACAGCAAGGCGCTAACGTGAATTCAAGAGACAATATGCAGAAAACTGCAGTCGCTTTAGCTTCGTTTGAAGGGAAAACTCAAGCGTTGGAATTACTGCTAAGAGCCAAAGCCGACGTGAATTGCCTAGACCAGGTACTTTCTTCAACACTATCTTCTTTTCTTCCCTCTCTGTAAAAACGTTGAGGTTATATTGTGGGTTCCATTACATCAACGAAAAACGATGGTTTAATTAACATTTGTTATAAAGTACGGCTGGACGCCATTGATGCTGGCAACTCATGCAGGCAGAACCGATTGTGTAAACCTTTTGCTTCGCTTCAGAGCAAATCCAACGATAACATCTCCCGACGGCAAAACTGCAGTGATAATTGCTCAAGAAAAAGGAGACACTCAACTATTCAATCTTTTACTATCTGCTTCTCAACCTCCAACCTCCACTCATTCTCCTCGTCATCCAAATCCTCGCTCAGCAGGACCTGCGCCGCCTGCTCGCATTGTGCCAAATTCTGCCGCAGTGGCAGCATTTAATCAACCGCCCCTGCCGTTGCCACAAGCAACCCGTCCTTCCATCTCAACCGAATCAATATACCAAAAGCATGATGACGCAGATGTTCCGTTGATGCCTATCCATCCACCTTCTCGTCCCCTTAATGGCGCAGGACACCCAATTCAAGGTCAACTCATTCATAGAAGCGGATCAAGGCGAGTAGGCTTGCAGCGTACGAATTCAAAACATCATCCACAGCCAAATTTAGCCCCGGTATATCAAGCACAATTGGGCGAGAGAAGAGGGCCAGGTGTGCATGTCGATTCCTTCGCCATCTGTACCTTCCAAGTTTACTAAAAGAATTTATCTCATTGCAGGCGACAGTCAGCAAACACAAGCGAAACCGCGGTCAAAAGTGTGGCTCTGGTTTTCTCGGATCGTTACATTTTGGGCCCCACCTTTCCTATTGGAGAGTATCTTAAAAACACGGGACAGAAACGTCCATCAGGCGTGGCGAGAAAAAATATCTCTTTGCTTCATCATCCTCGCAGTCTCGGCAGTTGTCGGTTTTGTCACCTTTGGTTTAGCAGAATTAGTATGCAGTCCTTTGATTCCCATTTTTCGAGATCAACTATCACGCGACCATGGATTTGGTGCTCCCCCGGGTCGAACAAAACTTATGGCCGTTCGCGGAAGACTATACGATGTCGGGGATTTCTTTCAATTCGGTGGCCACAGTGTTTTATTTCAAACATTGAATGAAGGAGAACGAAAGCAACTGCAAGATGTGATTAATTCAGAGTACATTGGCAACGACGCAACCGATTTGTTTCCTCTCCCTCAAGAGATTTCTAAATGTTTAGTCCAACCGGTTGATGATTACTGCAAGATCAACAAAGACAACGGAGATTTCGTTCGTCATTGTCATACTAGTGATAAAAGTAGATTAGAGCTCGCCAAGTTAGCATTCGACCAAAGTTCTGATGTATCTTGGACATGGGTGAATGTGACCAGAAAAGGCAGTTTTCTTTTTGGGTTCGTCAATTCATTTCTTCCTCAATCTTAACTGAAGAAACTGCTGACATTACAATCTTGATTCAGGTACAATGAACAAGTCTACAGTTTAGAAGCCTATCTGAACCGAACGTCACCTGAAAGACGATTTCTGGCTCAGGCTCCATTAAATATCACCGATAAAGATTTACTCCCGCTATTAGGCAAAGACGCAACCATGATGATCAACAGAAACTCAACATTAAAATCGCTTTTGGTTCCGTGTTTAGACACGTATTTTCGTGTTGGAAGGTGATTTGGTTACCTCTATGCCCCTTCATTATGGGACAGTTGTTAATGCAGAGAATATTTAATAGAATTGAAGGAACGACAATCGGCTGTAGTGTCAGCAATATTATTCAAGTGCTCGCTACTTTCATCCTGGTTGCAATTATTCTCATCAAGTTTTTCAGTGCCATTTTCTTTGATTGGTTCTTGAGGTAACCTTTTCTTTGACTTCAATTTTGATTTCTACTTATTGATACCATTTATTTATACCTCTATTGCTTGCTTTCCCTAACCCCTCGTTCCATACTTCCATTCGCCCCCTTCTAGTCGCCAACTCGGTCGTCTTCGGTCTCGACATCCGCAGTCCTATGTCATCATGCTCGTCACATGTTACAGTGAAGACGAAGCCGGTATACGGACGACTCTGGATTCATTGAGCGGGACCACGTACAACGATGAACAAAAATTACTGTTTGTCATTCAAGATGGTAACATTACAGGAAGCGGGAATAGTAAGAGTACCCCTGATATTATTAAAGGCATGATTGAAATTGGCGATGGATTTCCTGATAGTCCAGAACCATACAGGTATGGTGCTTTGAATCCTGAAAACTCAAAATATGTCGTCTTTCGTTCTTATTTTGTTTTGTGATTTAGTTATGTGTCTATCGGCGATGGCCCGAAACGACATAACATGGCAGAAGTGTATGCTGGATTCTATGACTGCCAAGGTCGAAAAGTTCCAATCGTATTTGTCAACAAAGTCGGGTCAGATAAAGAAAGAGGAAAACCGAAAGCTGGTAAATCAATTCTTTGCCTCCTGTCATCTCATCTCTATGCGGCTAATCATTTGGGTGTAATTCTGAATAGGTAACCGAGGCAAACGGGACTCGCAACTTATTCTAATGACATGGTTGTCAAAAGTGACCTTTGATGAACGAATGACTCCACTAGAATTTGATCTCTCCGACAAAGTGACAAGGTGCTTATTTCGTTCCATTCCATCCTTCACTTGATCCCCTCTTTACTTATGTTATTGACTCATCGAAAAATAAGACTCTGTGGATTTACTCCAGACACTTTTAACCTGGTGTTAATGGTTGACGCGGATACATTGGTTTTACCAGACTCGCTTAGACGAATGGTGACTGCATTTGAGAGAGATGAAACCGTTATGGGGTTATGTGGGGAAACAAGAATTGCTAATAAGAAACAGAGTTGGGTTTCTTCAATTCAGGTTTGGGATTTTGACTTTTCCTAGTCGGATTCGTTAGCGGTTAACGTTGTTATTCTTCGATTTCGCTCTTGATTAGGTTTTCGAATACTACATTTCTCATCATCTCGGTAAAGCATTTGAGAGTATTTTCGGTGGTGTGACCTGTTTGCCTGGATGTTTCTGTATGTACCGAATTACCGCACCTAAAGAAAACGATTTTTGTGTACCTATTTTGGCCAATCCTGATATCGTGGAAGAGTATTCTCAGAATATTGTGGAGACTTTACAC